>JAFMOD010000271.1:926163-951369 GCA_019802435.1 Corydoras maculifer
CACACTCACTCACACAGACACACTCTACAGGGGGCAATTTTGAGAATTCAATTAACTTGTTCCATGTTTTTGGACTGTGGGAGGAAACCGGAGAACCCGGAGGAAACCCACGCAGACACGGGGAGAACATGGAAACTCCACCCAGATGGGGATTCGAACCGGGAATCCCTAGCGCTGAGAGGCGAACGTGCTAACCACTAAGCCACCGTGCCGCCTCAAGTTAATTGAATTCTCAAAAAATTGCCCCCTATAGAGTGTGTCTGTGTGAGTGAGTGTGTGCCCAGCGATGGATTGGCGCCCTGTCCTGGGTCTATCTGCCCAGCGCCCGAGACGTTCTCCCCTGGATGGGCATGGGGAACCCCACCGCGACCCTAATAGAGGATAAGCGGGAGATAATGAATGAATAATTGGTAAGTGTTATTTTTCCAAATAATATTGCAATTTTATATGGTTACTGTTGGTATTTTTTTATTTGTGGCTACATAATTGTAACAGAATGGGTACAAATAACCAGAGACAGGATTTCACAGGTTTAGGAACAAGCTTTATTCACAAGTTATTTTAAAGTCATTAAAACACACGTGCTGTGTGATGGTATCTGCTGGACGCTTGCTTTCCTGCAGCTCGTGGTCAATCTCTTCTCTAGCAGCATGCAATGTTGCAGCTGATAAAGAGCACAGACCTTCATCAGGTGAAGCCGTGTTGGGTGCGTTTATTATCGCTGCGCTACTGTCACAATGAGATATCTATCTGCAATGCTGCGGCTCTTTTTATTGCATTTCTGCATTATAAAATGTTTTTACATCCATAAAACAGTTATTGACAGGTGGATTAATTCAGACGGTGCATTACTGAAGGCCTAGGTGTAAAATGCATGGCCAGACACTGAAATACAGTATCAGATTTACCCCTCATAATACCATTACACATTTTCATTCATTCATTCATTATCTCCCGCTTATCCTCTATTAGGGTCGCGGTGGGGTTCCCCATGCCCATCCAGGGGAGAATGTCTCGGCGCTGGGCAGATAGACCCAGGACAGGGCGCCAATCCATCGCTGGGCACACACTCACTCACACAGACACACTCTAAATGGGGCAATTTAGAGAATTCAATTAACTTGATCCATGTTTTTGGACTGTGGGAGGAAACCGGAGAACCCGGAGGAAACCCACGCAGACACGGGGAGAACATGGAAACTCCACCCAGATGGGGATTCGAACCGGGAATCCCTAGCGCTGAGAGGCGAATGTGCTAACCACTAAGCCACCGTGCTGCCCATTACACATTTTAATAACTAAAAAGTTAATAAAAACAGGCTGCCAGTACTATTTTTGAATACACTATCCACATGTTAAAACCATTATAGAGAAGATTAAAGACCACATCTTTAAGTTATTGTTACTAAGATAAGCTTACTAAACTAGTTAAGCTAAAACCTGGGTTTCATTCATTTAACCAACAAGAATATCAAAGTATAGATGTTAAAAATTTTAGTTTTTAATTATTTTGTGTGTGTTTGTCTTTGCTTTACATGCTAAATATACACAGACTAAGTGCTGTTGATTTGCACAGGTCGTTAAAAACCTTATGAATTATTAAGTGTTTAGCTTTTAAGGCTGTTGAAAATTCTTATAGTTATTGACATGTCCATGCTGCTGTTTTGGAACCTGATGGGGCAATTATCATTTTCGTAGCTTTCTTTCCTCCTGTTTCCTCAGTTCCTCATGTACAGTTTATACTGTAAGCAGATTTGAACAGTTTTAAATATCTAACCATTTAGAGGAAAAAAATAATGTCGGCCATTCCATTTTAAACAACCTTTATATATAGTCTACACTTAGTAAACCTAATTAACCTAAATAAAATTTACAGTTAGTAGGATTCTGAACCATGCATATCAGTTTAAAAAAATTTCAACTAGAAGCCTGGTAATTTTTTTATCTTTAAAAAATTATGGTGAAACTAAATATAATAATGTTGTAAATTACAATAAATTCTTTAAAATATCTGAAAAGTTAATAAAAAATTTTGTACTACTTTTCCTTTAGCTATAATTATATAAAAGTGAGTATTCATTGATTTTTCCTGAAACATGTACATTAGCAGTAATACTGAGATCACAAAAATCTGCGCCCGATAAAACAAGAAAAAGGCTTTCCTTTAAGCATGCAAAAAATTACAAAAACCTCATATAAGCTCAGATTTTATTATTAAGGTATTATGTACTTTATGGTCTTGTTTTAAAATATCTAAATGATCATGTTTAAGCAAATGAGCTGCAGGCTTTCGTTTTGGCCCAAAAGTGAAGAAATACAACGCTGGTGTAAGAACATTCACTTATAGGTTCATATACTTTAAAACAACCTAGTTATTATGAAGGAAATTGTAAAAAATTTTAAAAATTAACTTTCTGAGGTAACTTGTTAGATTTAACCAATACAAGTATGATGGGACATTTTACAGTTTTTAACAACAAATATTGGAAAATTTGATTTAGTTTTTATATAAAGATGAATTAAGGATGCCATTTCTTTTAGTAACAGTCAAAGTAGGACTGGTTACTGGCTACTACCAACAGAAGATTATTATCTTTCCATTTAATGTTTTTCAGGTCAGTTAGTTAGTCTGTAAGAGATCTACAGCTAAAAGCATATTAGGTTTGGAACTACAAAAACAAACAATGGTAATAACATTTTTTATAGACTTTATAGACTCATTATTTCATTTTAATGAAGCACAAAGCATTCCAAAACAGCCACTCCAACACATTTATTTTAGAGAACATGCTAAACCTTTCCATGTCAAACTAAATTCAGCTAAAATACATAAATACCATCTCTCTTTGTTATTCAATATGCCCATGGCTTGTTATTTTGCAACAGTGAAGTAGGTGGTCCATCCTGCCAGAATCAAGGCGCCGAATAAGACGGTGTAAGTAAACAAGACGAATCTCAGAAGATCTCGGAAAGTCCGAAGAAATCGGAGCGTGAGAGGTTCTGATTCAAACTGCAATTCCATCTTCAACACCTAAAATGTTCAAAATAACCTTAAGACTCACAAACCAAAAAGCTACATGTCTTGAACAATCTGAGGTACACTGCAAAAAATGAAATCTTTACAGGTCAGAAAATCTTTGAAAAAGTGTAACAAATCTTGTTTTTCACTTGAATAGATTTCTGAATAAGATAAATTATTTTTATAATTCATGTAATTTTTTAAATTTGTATGTATTTTTCTTATCATGACATCCTTTTTTTTGCAATGTATGTTGCCATGGATACATGTTCACTTTTTAACTCTTTTGAACTTTTTTTTAGGTAAGAAACATTCACAAATGCAACTTTTAAAAAGTCTGATCATGATGAATGGGGGATTAAACCTGTGGTTTATGGATTTCTACGTAAATTATACATATGAAGATTATTCCAAAAATTACTGAATTACTGAATAAAATAAATATTGTATCAGATTTTTTGTGCATTTTGTGTAATTATTAATATTTTGCTCAAAGTTTATACAAAGTAGTTAATTTAAATAAGTAAATAATCTAACCTGTGGGATTTATTTATCTTTTACTCACCTTGGTAGAAGGTAAATAGCCTATCTCCTAAAACAGCAAAACAATACAAGATGCAAGTGGTGATGCGTCCTCTGGCTTTTGTACGCTGCTGTTATCTGTTTGTAAAAGCAAGCGGCAGCTCATCTTCCTGCTACAGGACTGACCGAAAAGAGGCAATTAAACCGATTACAAGAGGCAGGAACCCCTGGGTCCCTCCTAATGGGAGTAAACGCAGCACCAAGCACCTGCTCCACAGGCCAGTCACAACCCGCCTTTTTGTCTAAAAGCTCACAATATTATGCTGATCGTACACAATGATTCCCAATTTAATCAGAAAAATCATTATTTACTGTTTGACAACCAAAAGGCTTCGCTAATGAAATAGCTGTATTTAGGCAATGCAAATATTATGTTTTTAAGAAAGAAAAGCTATAGTGTGTCTAAAGGGACTTTTATCGATACATTGGTGGTTTTCCCCACGCTGTGGCGCTATAGCATGCAGAGGAACAATCATCGATCACCACCTCTCAGCCTGGCACACCCAGAGCTTTATCCGGAAAAGACAGATAACATGGCCTCCTAATTCAATTATGGTCCTCTACGGTCGAATCATGCTTCATCCCGAGCCCAGATCTCCAGACAGAGGCCCATTATCGGCTCTTTATAGCCCTAATAGCCAATGCTTTCTGTTCACCAGATACTTTTCAGGCCTATCGACATTTTACATTACTTTTATTTCTATTTCTGTCACAAGTTTCAGAAATGTACATGTATTCTTCTGAGCTTGCAATAAAGTAAACTTGGCACTAAACAAGATAATGATATATGCATATACTTGTATCTGTATGGACGCCAGTAAATAAAACCAAGAATTTATGTTATGACAAATCAATTTCTCTTCCCTCTCTCTTTTAACTCGACTCGACGAATTTTATTTATAAAGCACTTTAAAAACAATAGCTGCTGTACAGTGTTGAACTTAAAACATAATTTATATAAAACAAGAACACAACATAAGCAATAAAACATTAAATCCAATAAAACCATGAAAACCAATAAAATCATATTAATATAAAGTTTTAACAGGTTTTAAAATCATGTATTGAAAATAATGTGTATTTTGTAATAATTGTATATCTATACCATTATCTTTGAGCACGGGAATCAAAATTTAAGAACCGCAGCCCTAGCTGATTTAAGTTCAAACAAATAAAGAATGTTTTTTAAAAAACAGTGTACATTTTTCCCCCTTGAAATCTGTTTGTTTCTTATTTTATAATCTTCCTTTTAATCCAATACTAGGGACCAGGGTCGCAGAGGGATTCCCCATGCCCACCCAGAACATCTCTGGGCACACACTTGCACATACAACATATGGAGCAAATTAGATGGGGCAACTTAAAGCAGCCAATTGGCCTTGAATGGGAGCAAGCCAGAAAGAACATGGGAAGGACGGTGGAAACTCCACCCAGATCGGGATTCAAACCTGGACACCCAGCGCTGAGAGATGAACATGCTAACCACTCAGCCACCGCGCCTCCCTGTTTGTTTCTAGAAGATCAAAACTATATTCTGGACGTATATATTTTTTTTTAATTGCAAACCTTAACATAAATACATGATTACATTTCTACCATCACATCTCTGTGTGGAATGCATGATCACAAATAAATCATCCTGCCATATCATGTGCATTAAGACATTTACTAAGACGCAAGTTTAAGAAGTAGCTCAGTCACCAAGAAAACAAGCAAGAGCTGAACCTTTTAAACAAGCATAGAGCAGAGATGTGGACCTTCTGTGCTGGAAAAACTGGAACAGCTGTACACACAAAGTATTTTACAGTATTTGTCCTTCAGGCCGGTCCATAAGTGATTTGATCCAGCTGGTTCCATTTATAAGTTTGGTGGTGGCGATGATGTACTCTGTCCCACCATCCTCCATCTGGGACAGAAAGCGAAGCGCAGCAATTTCCGCATATGTCACACCACCGAGGAAGAACACGAGTGTGGTCCTGTTCTCTCCTTGTTGACCTGCCATTTTAAGAAACACAAATTTTACATTTACAAACAAGCATGTAACAGTTGCTCAATGAGGATAAGTCCCCCACAGAGCCTTTGTCCTCCCCAGGTTTCTTCCTAAAAAAAAAAAAAAAAACAATAAAGTTTTCTTGCCACTGTCACTTCATTTTCACAGCTTGCTATTTGGGGATTCAGGCGCAGAACAATGTAAATCTGCTTTGTGACAGTGTAGTGCTGTAAAAAGCCCTATCAATCAAATTACTTGACCTCAAGTACTTTTTTCTAGATTCCAAATACATTGTTTACAGTCCAAAATAGAAAGGAAGACAATTTTAGAGCTGTTAATGTCTCAATTCAGATGGTAGAATAGACGTTATAACGGGCAGGAAGACGCTAATGAACATGTTTTTAAATTAGCACCTTTAACAGCATTTGAAAATGGCATGTACCAACATGCAATGATCAGTCAATAATTCAGACTTGTTAATGGATTTGAAATATTACACAAAGGACCACCACTATAAATTAGCCTTTATTGTTTAACATGCTGTTTTTTTTCACTAAGCAACACCTCAGCAACCAGATAGCAAACAAAAAGACAAAGGCTTTACTTATCTACAGCCTCCACATGTTGGCAGATGTTGGAAAAAATATTTACAGGACTAGATCCTATTTTAAAAAAATCACATGATGAATCCAGGTCCGTCGTTTTCATAGAACCACACTGGTGTAATATTTAGGCTAAATAGTACAATTCAATTACAAAAGGATTTAGCGAAGAAAGCCAACTGACAGTGAAATATATATAGATTATTCTATTTATTCTGTTTCTTTTGTTTTGGCAGGGGACATGAGAGCTGGGCATGATGCAAGTAATTATGTTTAGTTGCTGGCAGCTTACATCACAAATAAAATATACAGTTAAGTTAATACATGGGCGGCACGGTGGCTTAGTGTTTAGCACGTTCGCCTCTCAGCACTAGGGATTCCCGGTTCGAATCCCCATCTGGGTGGAGTTTCCATGTTCTCCCCGTGTCTGCGTGGGTTTCCTCCGGGTTCTCCGGTTTCCTCCCACAGTCCAAAAACATGGATCAAGTTAATTAAATTCTCAAAAAATTGCCCCATATAGAGTGTGTCTGTGTGAGTGAGTGTGTGCCCAGCGATGGATTGGCGCCCTGTCCTGGGTTTATTTGCCCAGCACCCGAGACGTTCTCCCCTGGATGGGCATGGGGAACCCCACCGCGACCCTAATAGAGGATAAGCGGGAGATAATGAATGAATGAATGAATGAAAGTTAATACATTTTTTATGTGTTTTTCTTGCAGCATTTAATGAAACAATTTAATATATACACCTCTTACCTAAAAGGAAAAAAATCGAAATTAAAAAAAGTTTCGGGCGGCACGGTGGCTTAGTGGTTAGCATGTTCTCCTCTCAGCGCTAGGGATTCCCGGTTCGAATCCCCATCTGGGTGGAGTTTCCATGTTCTCCCCGTGTCTGCGTGGGTTTCCTCCGGGTTCTCCGGTTTCCTCCCACAGTCCAAAAACATGAATCAAGTTAATTGAATTCTCAAAATTGCCCCATATAGAGTGTGTCTGTGTGAGTGAGTGTGTGCCCAGCGATGGATTGGCGCCCTGTCCTGGGTCTATCTGCCCAGCGCCCGAGACATTCTCCCCTGGATGGGCATGGGGAACCCCACCGCGACCCTAATAGAGGATAAGCGGGAGATAATGAATGAATGAATAAAAAAAGTTTCCAGTCTTTTACCGACAATTTTTTTTTTTTTGATATTATGATGTCATATATCTAATCACGCGGCACAGTGGCTTAGTGGTTAGCACGTTCGCCTCTCAGCGCTAGGGATTCCCAGTTCAACTCCCAATCTGGGTGGAGTGTCCATGTTCTCCCCATGTCTGCATGGGTTTCCTCCCACAGTCCAAAAACATGGATTAAGGTCAATTGAATTCTCCAAAATTACCCAATATAGAGTGTATGCCCATAAGTGTATCTGCCCAGCACCCGAAACGTTCTCCCCTGGATGGAGACCTTAATAATGGATGTATGGATGGATAATTATTGTAGATTAAATTCATACCAGTGTGTTCCATCTGCAGATAAATAGGTGATCAAGGGTTTAAAATCACATCCTAAAAAGCTCTATTTGTGTGTTCGTGCAAAATGACTATGAAGTCATTCATTCACAGTGAATAGAATTCCAATTTTGTCAGGTTGTCTGCTTCTGCTTCATACATTACAAAGATCAACATTGTGTCTAAATTTAATGCCCATCTCATGCTTCACATAATCACATACTTTCGATGAAAAGCAGATCTAACGAACAGATACTGCATATTCCCATAATCCCCGCTAAAAATTCTTTTTTTTTTTTTCTTTTTTTTTTTACCCTATTCGGTTTACACCAGTATGTTAAAATACATTTTGGATTGTGCAGTGCGCCAGTAAGGTTTCAGTGCTTAATAGAGAACCCCCCCCCACCTTAAAACACAGCGTATTTATATGACTTTTATAGAATCAATAGCAATAACAACAGCTCGAAGTACATTATGGTAGTTTCCATCAGGGCCACAAAAAGGTGTGTCTCCAAATTAATAAGCAACAATTACACCCTACTTCAAATTGTAGTTCAGCTAGTATACGAGAGATTTTAGGTTGTCTTAAATTGCTTCATACGCATGTTATTACTCATCCATCCATTATCTTCCACTTTATCCTCTATTAGGGTCGCGGGTGGGGTCCCCATGCCCATCCAGGGCAGAACGTTTCGGGTGCTGGGCAGTTACACCCAGGACAGGGCGCCAACTCTATATGGGGCAATTTAAAGAACTCAATTGACTTGATCCATGTTTTTGGACTGTGGGAGGAAACCGGAGAACCCGGAGGAAACCCACGCAGACACGGTGAGAACATGGAAACTCCACCCAGATGGGTATTCGAACCCAGAATCCCTAGCACTGAGAGGCGAACGTGCTAACCACTAAGCCACCGTGCCGCCCGTATGTTATTACTTCCCAATTATTTAAGAAAAGCCTCAACCCCAATTGACACAAATTAATTGAATAAAGTGATCCATCAATTATCTTATCGTCAAAAATTAACATCAGTTACACATTAGTGATTTTCATTGGGAGGGGTTAGAAATTTATTAGAGGGACAGTAAAGTATGATACTTTGAAGATAAGGCTAGTACAACAAGGTCAATGTAGCTTGAAGGCACAGTGCCACAAAAACTATAATCCCACAAGCACACTGTTTACCTCAATTACTATACTTCTTCACAACCACTAGTGAGGTACCCATTACCACATTATTTTACACAACACTTTTATTCTTGCAAGATTTCTTTTGCTACTTTTACTAAATTAACTTACGTTTCTTATGAAGACCAGGTGGAAGCTGCTGTCTCTCTTCAAAGTGAGGTCCAGGTAGCATTTTCAGTACCTCCTCAATACTTCTCCAGCCGGGTCGAGCCAGAACTTGTGTGATCCTTACACTGAGTGGAGCATAACCACTGTATACATATGAGATGTCATTGGGGTTCTGATAGAATAAGAAACCACATTGTGTTAGACCAAAAATCATTTATTTAATTATTTATTTAATGAGTATTTTAAAATCAAACTGAAATTACAAAATTGTTTTCTTAAAGTCGTATGGTGCATTTCTGCCTTCCCTCTCCTTAAGTAATAAATGGTATACTCTCCTACATCTACACTACATTACCAAAAGTATTCGCTCACCCGCTTTGACTTACTTATGAGCTTAAGTGACATCCCATTCATAATTCATAGGTTTCAATATAACTTTGATCCACCCTTTGCAGCCAGAACAGCTTCAACTCTATAGGGAAGGCTGTCTACAAATTTTAGGAGAGTGTTTATGGGATTTTTTTGACTATTCTTCCAGAAGTGCATTTGTGAGGTCACACATTGATGTTGGATGAAAAGCTTGGCTTGGCTTTCAGTCTCTGCTCTACTTCATTCCAAAGATGTTCTATAAGGTTAAGATCCGGAATCTGTGCATGCCAGCCAAGTTCATCCACATCAGACTTTATCATTCAAGCCCTTATGGACCTTGCTATGTGCACTGGTGCACAATCATGTTGAAAGAGAAAAGGGCCAGCTCCAAACTGTTTCCATGATGTTGGGAGCATGTACTTGTTCAAAATTTCTTGGTATGCTAAAACAAGAGTTCCTATTACTGGAATTAAGGGGTCAAGCCCAGCTTCTAAAAAGCAACCACACACCATAATCCCCCCTCAACCAAACTTTACACTTGGCACAATAAAGACCCTTGGCATTCCTTTGGCAACTGCCAAACCCAGACTTGTCCATCTGATTGCCAGATGGAGCAACGTGATTCGTCATTCCAGTGAACACCCACTATATATATATATTTTTTAGAAATTTCTTTGTAAATCTAATGTCTAGGTTTGTGTTAAACCCTCATTCTTAAAAAAAATTAATAAAAATATTTTTTATAGAATCACTTTCTATAAACTATTTCTATAGTATTCACTAGAAGTTTACACTTCATGTCATAAAATCATAGGATTTAATATCTAATCTATCTGATTTAACGTTTTCCCAAAAAGACAAAAGCATTTGAAATCATTTTAGCAGTCTTTATGCTTAGGCCAGCCATAAAGAAAATCACCAGCGGTTGGATAAGTTATGGATGAAGAGAGCACAGGTTGGATATGGTTAGTAAGATAAGATCGTCTCAGAGTTGCTTTGAGTATAACTCAGCAAAACATTTATTAACTGTTCCCATATGACCAGCGCTGGAAAGAGTCTGTCTAGTAGTATGAGTAGGGGATATTAACAGAATAGAAGGTAATGTGCATGGCCCTGATTAAGTGCAGGACTCACCTGTTCATTAGCATCCTCCATCCAGAGTTTAAGAGTTTTTCTGATTGTAGGGTAGTTGTTTCTTGTTGTGATCTGTGGTTTAAGCAAACCCACCTTTTCCAGGTTGTTAAGGGTCAAAATATGCTCATATCCATATGTCTGCATAAACAGAATCAGGCATTAAAAAAAACATTTTCTATCATAGTAAAAATAGCACAATTATATTAACAAAAATCCAATAAAACTGTACCTGGATAATCTCTCTTTTGTAATGATCAAGAACCTTTTGTTTCAGTCCATTGTTACAGACAGACTGCATGCAGACCAGCCTGAGGATCTTGATAAGTGGGTCCTTCTGTGCTATGCAGTCTTCTATATAAGTGTTTATCTGTATGAAAACAAGAATTTCCTCATAAACCTTGCACACATCATGCACTGGCAACAAAATAAAAGACAGTATAATTTCTAATGAATTATTAGTTCTTCCTACTAGTTAAATGCATTTCGTATTTCTACAACTGAGACATTTACATTTAGTCATTTAGCAGACGCTTTTATCCAAAGCGACTTACAAATGAGAACATGACAAGTCAGAAGTTGAAAAAACCAACTGTACTGTAAATTCATCAAACCTGATTGTTATTTGATGCTGCCCCCCCCCCCCCTCTTTTTGTTACATTTATTTATTTAACAGGTATTTGTTAAAGAGATGCATCATCAGGAGTTTCTTAAAACTACTTAGTGATTCCGCCTTACGGACAGAGTTGGGAAGAACGTTCCACCATTTCGCAGTGGTGAACGCCACAGAGTGAGAATTAGCTTCTCAGTGAGGTGGAATCGCCAGGAGGCAATCATCACTGCAGCGCAGTGAATGAATCAGAGCGTATTTTGAAAAAATAGAGTGAAGGTAGGAGGGGGATTATACAGAAATGGTTCTGTAGGCCAGAGTCAGTAACTTGTACTGAATGCGAGCAGCCACAGGAAGCCAATGGAGGGAAGTGAGAAGTGGAGTGACATGAGTTCTCTTGGGTGGTTAAACACAAGTCGGGCTGCAGAGTTTTGAATTAGTTGAAGCGGTCTGATTGTGGAAGCAGGGATACCAGCAAGTAGCGCATTACAATATTCAAGCCGGGATAGGACTAGGGCTTGAACAAGCAGTTGGGTAGCATGAGACCCTAATGCATCTGTTTTTCCATCTATCTATTATTTGTGTGCTGGAACTTTTCAAACATTGTATTAGACCCAGCAACCTTATTGCGGAGTTATTTGTCCAGCAGTGACATTACTTACAATAATGCTCACCTTTGCCCGCTTCATAATCATAGTAATGCATGAAACATGCAAACCTGTTAGAACATTATTTTTTAATCAAGTACCATTTCTAGGCACTGTGCTAAAACTGCGTTTAATATGGTTCTTCTTGGACTGCATATGGATGAAAGGTTTGACTGGTCTGCCAACATGGACATCCTGTACAAAAGAGGTTAGAGTAGGCTATACTTTTTTAGGAGACTGGGGTCCTTCACTATGTGTAGAAAACTACTGTGGATGTTCTATCAGACTGTGGTGGCCAGATGTTCTACGCTGTGGCGTTCTGGAGTGGAAGCATTAAAAAGAGAGATAAGAGGCGACTTAACAAGCTGGTCAGGAGTGCTGGGTCAGTGGTGGGTGTGGAACTGGACCCTGTAATTAAGGTGGCAGAGAGGACACTAAACATGGACTCCTTCATGGATGATGGATGAACCCACTACATTATACCATTATGGACCAAAGGAACAAGTTCAATGGCAGACTACAATCACTCAGATACTCCACAGAAAGACTCAGGAAATCTTTTGTTCCAAGAGCCATCAGGATTTTTAAGTTTACCTGTGGGGCTGGTAGAAGGACAAATAAATTGGGACTTTTTGGCACAATGGTCACTTTATATATCATTTTCACTATGGGACCTTTTTTGACACTGCTGACACATTATATACAGTACATACATATAAATACACATACACGACTATTTGCACAATTTAAATAATTCAGTCAGTCAATCATACTTAATTGGTGATTACTTCCCCGCCATCCGTATTAATAGGCTTAATTACATTTATACTTTTTTTTTTTTACTTGTTCCATTTTTATTAATATTTGTACTGCTTTATTATTGTATTATTGCTGTGGTGTGCTGCTACTGGTTGCTAAATAAAGCATTCTTTCTTTCTTTTTCTGCATTGGTGATAAATGAGCAGTGTTAATAAGAAAATTCAAGTAGATTAAATTATTAATTACTGATTACATAAGTTTTGATGAAAAAGAAAACATCATCAAAACATTAATTATAAAAGCAAAATCTGGAACTATCTAAAAAGCCCAACCATTCTTGATTTACACTTCTTTATTGAAGTTGTTCTAATCGTTCAGAGCTCATTTTAACTGACAATTATCCTAAAGTGCCATTTTTCTGTACTGTAGAAACCACAAGTGCATAGATATCTTTGTATTAGCTGTCCCATTCATCATTTTGAAGATTTTTAGACAGTTACTTATAAAGAACCAAGGGTTGCTGAGTATTACCACAAGGTATAACATTTCAAAGTCAAACATTTAAAAACTGTATTATGCTGAAAATTAAGTAATGCCTTAATAGCAGAAATTGTGTTTGTAATAAATATTTTACATATGCTTTTAAACTAATCAATAACGCACACAAACTGGATAAAATAATTTTTGATTGGTAAAGTGAGTTATTAAATCAAGATCAAGCAAAAACAGGCAAATGGTTGTGTAAAAATAATGCTTTAAATTCTGTAGACATCAACCAACAGGAAAAAAAAATATTAGGGATGAAAACCTTATCGTATTGTTAGTCCCAAATAGATTGATGTACATATTTGTATAATAGTATGATTTTATTGAGATTTTAATGCACAAGTCTTGGAGGCCTATGTCTAAAAAAAAAACAAAAACAAAAAACTTTGTTGACTAGATGGCCAGACCGATTAATTTTAATTAGAAAAGCCAAAAGCATGTCAAAAACAGATGGGGTACCACTGTCTAGAGTTTCTAAAAAAAAGTGCTTGGTGATCAGTATACCATTAAACAGTAAACATTTATACCTTGTCTGTGTCCACTCCAGTCATAAACTCTTGCTCCACTGTCAAGTTGTCAAAAAAGACTTCTGAAGCTAAAAGAGATGAGATATTCCACGTTAAAGATAATTGTACAAATATATTAAAAATAAGTGCTTAAACTTACTAGTGATGTCCTTGACAAGCTCAGCAATTGAAGTGTGATTAGCCAGGGACGTGCGAGCAGCCTGCATGTGGGGCAACTGGGATACAAATTGTTTGATCTCCCCTACTGTCTTAGCATTGTGACGTTCCTAAGATGTATCAATAAACAAAATTTTTATTAGAATCGATACACACATCCATGGACTACAGTTTATGGACTACAGCACATATTGGAGCCCAATAGTAGCACCACAGAGCAGATATTACTTAGTTGGTGCATTATTCCTATCCCAGCAGTGTCACTGAGGTGTTTAAATGAAACTACAGCAGCAGTGATGCACTAAAACGCCTTCACTGCATTAGTGTCATCGCAGAACTGAAAATAAACAATAAACAATACACCACCCAAATTTTTGTGATGGCCCTGACTAATAGAGAACATAGAACCAACAGTGTAATTGTAAAACTATAGAGTCCATCAATACTACAGCTACTTACCATATAGATAAACTTTGCATATAGATGGACTTTGTAGTTTTATAATTACTGACTGTACCAAAAAGACAAATGGTGCAAGAAGTCGGCGTGTCCAAACTTTTGACTGGCACTTTACAGTCATCGACAAACGCTGTTTAACATCTTGAAATCCTAACACCATTTATATTCTCCATTCTAATTCTGTGTCAGGACATTATAAAAAACATCTGGTGCCTGGGCATTCTTAAATATAGATTAATAATTATGTAAATACAATCTGAATGGAGTTTCTATGTTCTCCCCGTGTGGGTTCTCCAGTTTTCCCTCACAGTCCAAAAACATGGATTTATGGTAAATTGGCTGCTCTAAATTAACCCATATAGTATGTGTGCCTGTGAGTGAGTGACCCCCGTCCTGGGAGCATCTGCCCAAAAATCCACAGGAGGGGCATAGGGAACCTCCCCCTGTATGTGCATTGGGGATCCCCCATCCCATTATAGGATTAAGGGAAAGATAATTCATGAAAACACATAACTTTCAGCACATTAACCCAGGGCAGCACGGTGGCTTAGTGGTTAGAACGTTCGCCTCTCAGCACTAGGAACTCCTGTACCCCCATCTGGGTGGAGTTTCCATGTTCTCCTCCGTGTCCACATGGGTTTCCTCCCACATTCCAAAAACATGGATCAAGGTCAATTGAATTCTCTAAATTGCCCCATATAGAGTGTGTTTGTGTGTGTGAGTGAGTGTGTGCCCAGCAATAGATTGGCGCCCTGTCATGGGTATTTCTGGATGGATGGATGGATGTTAACTCCAAGCATTTACACAACTTTAGAGTTTCAAGCCATTACATAAATTTTTACTATTAATATATTCAACTTTGTTTTGTTCATTAATAACTGCATATTCTGCAGACCCAACTGTGTAATAAACATCTGCTTTTAGTTTAGTCAGCATGCCCATTGTATGTGAATGAAATATGACTTCAGATACAAACTAAAATGCACAGAACCCATTTTTATTTCAAAATCCCCAATAAGTATTCTAAAAGTAGCTAAGTTCTGACAGACACAGAAATATGTACAATAAGAGGCTGAGCTCAGTTCACCAGCAATCAAGCTGACAACAGACAGATCGTGATCACTAAAAGATCAAACAATTTTAAGTTTCTATGGTAGTAAAATATGCACCTCAAAAGCAGCAGAGATTATCTTGGCCTTCTTGCTAAGTGCTGCGCCCACTGCATTGAAGTTTTTGTCACGGATCTCAGCATATAGCTCCTCAGCTGAGTTCAGCTGCAACTTCTTAGGTTCGGTGGGTAGATCTTTTCCCCCTTCACCCTGCTTCCTCTGAGAAAATTTCTCAGGGGGAAGCTTAACATTACCTGTTGAACCATGTTAATTCATTGATTTAATAAATGAAATATGTCAAAGAAAGGGCGGCACGGTGGCTTAGTGGTTAGCACATTCGCCTCTCAGCGCTAGGGATTCCCGGTTCGAATCCCCATCTGGGTGGAGTTTCCATGTTCTCCCCGTGTCTGCGTGGGTTTCCTCCGGGTTCTCCGGTTTCCTCCCACAGTCCAAAAACATGGATCAAGTTAATTGAATTCTGAAAATTGCCCCCTGTAGAGTGTGTCTGTGTGAGTGAGTGTGTGCCCAGCGATGGATTGGCGCCCTGTCCTGGGTCTATCTGCCCAGCGCCCGAGACGTTCTCCCCTGGATGGGCATGGGAAACCCCACCGCGACCCTAATAGAGGATAAGCGGGAGATAATAAATGAATGAATGTCAAAGAAATGTCAAATAATGGCAATACATTGTAAATTCACAATACTTTTATGATTTTGAGCTTGTAAGTGTATATTATAACGCACCATTTGTGATGCCATAGATCTCATCAATAAGGCCCTCATAGGTGAGTTGCGTAGCGAGGGGTGTGAGGAGGTCCACGTTTCTATCCAGCAACAACAGCGTGTCAAAAACGGGCAAAACCTGATTCTGACTCCCAGCAAACTCCCTCTTCATCCGCAACATCATATTAGCCACATGCTATAAGAAAAATATATATATAAATAAACAAAAAGCTCTTAGACTTCTCCTGAACAACAGAATGATTCCTGTCTTATTTTACTGAAAATTTACAGCCAAATTTTGACCTGGGGCGGGTTAGCTCAACGGTTAGGGTGTTAAGCTATCAATCTAAAGGTTGAGGGTTCAAATCCCAGGTCCACTGAAGTTACCAGTGTGGGTCCTTGAGCAAGGCCCTTAACCCTCATTGCTCCAGGGATGTTGTGATGAACCCTGTGCTCACCTTGTAAGTCGCTTTGGATAAAAGCGTCCAATAAAGGACCCAATTTATTTTATTTATTTTAATTTGAGTAAGTAGCAGTTCTACTTTTGCATGTTAATACGTAGACCACAGACATAGGCAAATGCAACTTAGTTAAGTTAAGCTACAAGTTAAGCTAGTTAAGTTAGCTAGTTAAGATAGTTAAGTTAAGCTACAACAAACCTATATACTATCTGTGATGGCTGCATGTGCATCAACAGAATATACATTATTTAATGTAGTGTTAGTAGCTTGGGGTTTGTAATCTTGTTTTTATATAGTGCACATATAGCATTATTTGTATTTTAATTTATGAGGCCATATGCAACAAAGTCATCTGTATGCACGCATTTATTGCTTGAGATGGTGGGACTAATTTATTTATTAATAAATAATAACAAAATAATAATTTTAAGGTATAATATAACTTGTGGCGGCACGGTGGCTTAGTGGTTAGCACATTCGCCTCTCAGCGCTAGGGATTCCCGGTTCGAATCCCCATCTGGGTGGAGTTTCCATGTTCTCCCCGTGTCTGCGTGGGTTTCCTCCGGGTTCTCCGGTTTCCTCCCACAGTCCAAAAACATGGATCAAGTTAATTAAATTCTCAAAATTGCCCCGTTTAGAGTGTGTCTGTGTGAGTGAGTGTGTGCCCAGCGATGGATTGGCACCCTGTCCTGGGTCTATCTGCCCAGCGCCCGAGATGTTCTCCCCTGGATGGGCATGGGGAACCCCACCGCGACCCTAATAGAGGATAAGCGGGAGATAATGAATGAATGAATGAATATAATATAACTTGTTTTGTTTTGATTGTATGTTTGCTAACATACAATGTTACATAAATTTCTTTTAAATGAGTGGTTTGTAATGTTCTGTGACCACTTTTGTTCTAAAATCGGTCTGATCAGCCACTATTATAGTAGTTTTATTTTCATATTTTCATTTACTTTTTTTACATAGCAAAGCTATTAATATTTTAGTGCAAGGTTTAAAATGTAACATATACTCCACCCAGATAGGGATTCGAACCGGGAATCCCTAGCGCTGAGAGGTGAACGTGCTAACCACTAAGCCACCGTGCCGCCCTAAATAATTTAATAATCAAATAAATATTTATGTTCAGACATTATAATCAATAATGGAAAGAACCAATACTGGTATAAAGCCATGTATTTGAAGTCTAAAATTAATTTGAGAGAATTTAGGAAAGCCTGAGACACAGAGAGCATAAAAATAAAGACAAGAAAGCATAAAGAATACCAACCCTTGCACATTCTCCTTTGCCAAAGATCTGGGGAATTGTTCCATACAGTGCCTGAAGAGTCATTAGGCCTTTTGCAGTGTGATACAAACTTGTCTGGTCATTTTCAAGATAACATTCCTTCATAAAATAAAAAAAAAAAAATGAATACCATCAGGTTTTCCAAAAACTGTTTATCAAAATAAATAAAACAGATAAAAATAAACTTTTTTATTTATAGCCAGATGATCTACTAGTTAAACAGCAATACACATACAGAGGAGAAATAATGCTGTATTGGTTAATTTCCGTTATAAAATGGTTAGTTCCGGTCATTAAATCTGATTGGCTGAGCCATTCCAGCAGTCCAGCAGTGACATTTTTCACAATAACACACAACTTTGAGCACTTCACATCCATATTAATGTGCGATATATAACAAATAAAAACATATAAAGCCTTATCTTATACCCTGCCATAAATCGTGTCGCGATGCTCATGCTATGTTACCCCCACCAAGAGTCTACTGTCATGCCTTCCTCTTGCATCGTTTAAATAGCACCAGTAAAAATAAATAAATAAATAAATAAATGAATAAATGAATAAAATTTAAGGGGGGGGGGCACAGCATCAAATAAATTTGATGAATTTACAGTGACTTGTACAGTACTGACTTGTAATGTTCTCATTTGTAAGTCGCTTTGGATAAAAGCATCTGCTAAATGACTAAATGTAAATGCAGTTAATATATTTAAAGTGATTTTGAAATGAGATGTGTTCAGGTACATTTCTGGAGTATTGCTACCTTGGCAAACAAAAAACGCAGGTTCTCCACTTGACTGAAAACAACCTAGATAGACGTCAACAGTCAGACATTCATTGCTATCTTGGCAGTGAATTGTCACAGGTGCATGACCAATCACGGACATGGTAACTTAGTCGTTGGGGTGTTGGGCTATCAATCTGAAGATTGTGGGTTCGAATCCCAGGTCCACTAAAGTTACCAATATGGGTCCTTAAACCTCATTGCTCCTGGGATGCTGTGACGAACCCGGTGCTTGCTTTGTAAGTTGCTTTGGATGAATGCGTCTGCTAAATGACTAAATGTAAATGTAATGTCAATGTACTGAATGCTAAATAGTCACTGACCGTTATGAAAGAGAATATTAATAAACAGCAAACATTACCCTGAATGCGTTTTCAGACTCCATTGAAAGAAGGTCTCCATCATAGGGAATAAGATCCAGAATGTACTCATCTATGTTAGTAAAAAAGTTGAGGATACCATGCTCTTTCAACCGCTGCTCACATAGCAGACTGCGCCGAGGCACAAAAAGTATGTGAAACTCGCGATGAGGCTGTAACTTGTCCTCACTGCGAGAGAAAAATACAAAATACCAGTGACGAAACAAAATTTTTA
This sequence comes from Corydoras maculifer, assembly GCA_019802435.1. Classification (NCBI taxonomy): domain Eukaryota; kingdom Metazoa; phylum Chordata; class Actinopteri; order Siluriformes; family Callichthyidae; genus Corydoras; species Corydoras maculifer. The sequence continues at coordinate 945,300 of JAFMOD010000271.1, forward strand.
AAAAATTTAAAAAGCCATATACCAAACATATTTAACAGTTGTTACAGTGCAATATTCTATTTGCTAAATAGATTTTTGCACTTGGCCTTCAAAAAAATTTAAATTAAAACTGCAATGCAATAATATTGTTATTTTGTGCTTTTTGTCAAACTAATAAATTCACACCAAGTCTGATTTTAAGATTTTTGTATTTTCATTTTATGTATTTATTTTTTATAAACTACTGAAATAGCTTACAGTGTCTTGTGGTCGCTTTGTGCCACATGAGAGCAGTGCAAAATATCTATAGTGTGTTATTGATTTAGAAATGGCTTTCCATATGCGTGAGCATGACAACAAGCAAGTTCGCTGAGAAGTTGCTGTCTGTCTCAAGATTCAAGGAAAGATGTATTAACATTTGTATTGCATGTGGTACATAAGACTAAAATGAAATTATGGCTCACGGAACGCGTTTACCCCGTTCTTTTAAAGTTAGAACTTAATTTAAAAAAAGAAAAGATATAAAAACAATGCATATACAACTATAAAAATAATATAAAATAAAGTATAAAATATAAAATAACAGCATATGTAAGGTGAAATGTAGCAGAAACTATGTATACGAGTGTAAACTTGGGCTATTTAGATATCACTTCATTGTCCACTTACTATTTACAGTTGCAGAATCTGTTAGAATTGGGGGCCCGAACATTTGCGTGCCACTGGTTACAAACATAGTATTTTTTTTCTGGTGTCAAATCAACATGTACTCCATATTAGGACACACTGGCTATCCAAATTAGCTCAATATAAGATTAAATTTTTAAAAAATTAAAAAAACATCTGAAGTAATACAGAAAGTAAAACAATTTTAAAAATTTTGACAATATTCTTACAATAAATATATATCTTTTTTAATAAATGATTTTGCTTGTGTCCACTCATGGTCAGTGAAAACAATAGTTGCCACAACTAATATAATTCCTCATAAACAGTTGCCACAACTATTATATCCATTCACAACAATCGCAAGGAATCTGTGCTACTTTTAGTCACGGCTTCCTTAATTATCGAAGAACTTTGATTCTAAATTTTTACAGAAACAAGTTGTTAGTAATTTTTTTTTTATAAAAAAAAATTAATTAATTAATTTATTAAATTAATTATGGCCAAATGTTTTTTCACAAACAAAATAACTAACCTCATTACATTCTCTGCAATTATGTCCATTAACTCTAGTCGAGGACGGACAAAGAAGATTATATTTTTGACATCAGCTGCTGGCACCCGTCCCGATTTAAGCGTGAACATTTTTTCCACCTCATGTTCCTGAAAAGAAATTTTCTCATTATATCCGTACAAATATCAAGTGATTTGGTATATTTGCTTTAACAACTTTACAGTAAAAAAATATTATTTTATTGATTTGATATTTAATTAAATGAAATAAAGTTCATATAATAATAATAATAATAATGTGAATTTTTATAGTGCCACCATTACTAGTCTTACCTTTAACAAGGAATACTGAGCTATTAATCCAAATGGTCCAGTGAGGTACTCATCCCAAACAATGGCCTATAAAAAAATAACATACCAAAAATTTACATTACATACATATATACATACATTCAGTCATTTAGTAGACGCTTTTATCCAAAGCGACTTATAAATGAGAATATTACAAGTCAGAAGTTATGCAGAAATCCAACTACACTGTAAATTCATCAAACCTGATTGTTATTAGATAACAATCTTATTTTTATTTATTTAATTTATTTTTTTTACAACAGGTATTCGTTAAAGAGATGCGTCTTCAGTAGTTTCTTAAAACCGCTTAGTGATTCTGCCTTACGGACAGAGTTGGGAAGATCGTTCCACCATTTTGCAGTGGTGAACGCCAGGGAGTGTTTGTATACTGAAATGTTTGACATTAAATAAATTAACTTAGACTTTATTAATGTATAGACTTTATTAAGAGTTAAATAAAAAAGTTAAAATTACATAATTAAAATCATAAAATGTATATGGGCATGGATTTGATTCTTTGTTTTAAAAAATAAATAAATAAATAAATTATACATCTCATCCTAGGGTCTAGGGGCGCATGCACATTCATGGGAGAACATTTTGGGCTCTGGGTAGATACAGCCAGGACAGGGCGCCAATCTATCACTGGGCACCCACCCACTCACACACTATATGAGGGGCAATTCAGAGGGAGGTCATTTAGAGCAGCCATTTCACCTTGAATCCATGTTTTTAAACTGTGGGAGGAAACTGGAGAACCTGGGAAAAAACACATGGACAAGGGGAGGACACGAGAATTCCACCTAGATTAGGATTGGAAATTGTACCCAGTTTAATAATTTATTTATATTTCTTCAAACGTTAAATGTAATGCCACAAAACACAAATTCATTAAAACACATGTGCTTCCAACTTAAATATATTTCTGAGTGACTGTGAAAAATTGGGATACTGCTGTGAGGATGACATCAACAACACAACAAAACACAACACAACCTTATTAAGCTAGGTGCTCAATAAGGTTGTGTTGTGTTGTGTTCTCATACTTTTGAGTGGTGGACAGTTCTCAGTACTGCAGTGTCAGTGTTGTGTTGTGGGTGTTATTCTCATATGATTGAATTGGATAGCATTGCACTATTATATGTTATTGTTGAACAACATATGTATGTATGTATGTATGTATGTATGTATGTGTGGGTATATATATATATATATATATATATATATATATATATATATATATATATATATATATATATATATAGGTGGAATTAGGAATAAGTGTGTGCATTGTGTTTGTGTGTCTCCTTTAACGAGACCAATAACAAAAATAAGACTGTTAGAACTGCAGGCAGAACAGAGCTGCCATGCCGCTCCTTGTATTAGAATACTGGTTGCTAAAACGATCATTTTAATTAACATGACGTATTTACCTTGCTTCCAGCGCATTTGTCCAAAAATTCGCGAAGCTCTTTCCTCGCAGCTTCTCTCAAAATGTTTAAATTGACTCTGCCGTAAGACAAGTGCGCAGCCATTTTCCGTCTGAAAGCAGAGAATCATGTGACATCGCCTACATCACGTGTTTAACAGAGACAGCGAGGCGGACGCGGCGTTATAAATCATAAAATCGCTTCGAATTAATTAGTACAGAAATTCTTTCAAAGTTGTCCTGCTTCTCATCTCATGTTTCTCCCTGTCTTTAGGACGCTGGGAAGTAGTGACAAGAGGTTACACCGAATTCTGTGACCATCGCATTTTGTGACCGTAGAGGGCGCTGTTGTCAATTTAGACCAGAAGATCAGATAAAATAAACACACGACTTCTTTACCAAAGCAACTTTAAAAGCACATAAAACATGTAAGCCCCTGTACCTCAGTCCATCATTTGTCCAGAGTGATGATAGTTATTTTGTTAATTCTACAATACAATGATTCTTGATCATTCATTAGTTATTCATTTATTCTCTATTAGGGTCGCGGTGGGGTTCCCCATGCCCATCCAGGGGAGAACGTCTCGGGCGCTGGGCAGATACCCCCAGGACAGGGCGCCAATCCATCGCTGGGCACACACTCACTCAGACAGACACGCACACAAACACACTCTATATGGGGCAATCTGGTAAACTCAATTAACTTGATCCTGTTTTTTGGACTGTGGGAGGAAACCGGAGAACCCGGAGGAAACCCACGCAGACACGGGGAGAACATGGAAACTCCACCCAGATGGGGATTCCAACCGGGAATCCCTAGCGCTGAGAGGCGAACGTGCTAACCACTAAGCCACCGTGCCGCCCGCCATTCATTAGTTATATTGGATAATATATTCTTGGATAAAATATGTGTCAGCAGTGGATATCACATTTAGTTCTAATAAATGACGTTTTTGGCTGAAATTTTTTAATAAACCAACCTGAGCTTCGGCAAAAAAAGTCGAGTCAGTTACAGATGAGACAGTTTTAATAAGGTTTTGCTTTGAAATAGGGCAGCACGGTGGCTTAGTGGTTAGCATGTTCTCCTCTCAGCGCTAGGGATTCCTGGTTCGAATCTCCATCTGGGTGGAGTTTCCATGTTCTCCCCGTGTCCGTGTGGGGTTTCCTCCGTGTTCTCCGGTTTCCTCCCACAGTCCAAAAACATGGATCAAATCAATAGAGTTCTCCAAATTGCCCCATATAGAGTGTGTCTGTATGCCCATGCCCATCCAGAGAAGAACGTCTTGGACGTTTAGGGAGAATAAGTGTGTTTGTGTGTCTGTATGAGTGAGGGTGCCCAGTGATAGATTGGCACCCTGGCCTGGGTGTATCTGCCTAGAATACACAGAAAGAACAGGTCCTTTCGATTAAAATATGAATGCTTTGTATGTAGTTATGTGTCATCTGCAAAAGCATGGGCTAAAGAAGGAAAATTTGTGGATTTGGGCTATAATATACTGCTACAGGTGATAAAAGAGTTAAGTGTCCTTTGGGAGCCTAAACACCGGGGAGGACAGCAAGCATGGGAAGAGCAAAAAGAACAGTTCACTAATGTCATGCCATGGCCTTTTTTTGCAAAAATATATGACACTTGTCAAATTGTCAGAAAATAAATGTGTTTAAATATGTGCTTTACAATTTCAAATTCAAAATATTGTGGACGCTTAAGATATTTAATACCAATTAAAGGACCCACATTCAGGTGGCTCGTTCATTTCCCTATCGGAAGAAGCTATAATAAAACGTGTGGAAAATAATACCCTACAGTTTCTTTAAAAATGTTGGAAATGAGTGAAAATAACAGGTAACGAATGTTAGAGTATGCTGACTAGCAGGGAAAAAAGCCTACAAAGAAGGAGGTACTATCCCATCTAAGAGTTTATTTAATGTCTCTGATCATGTTAATATAGTGGGGCATTTCTGGCATTTCTCCAGACTTGAGAGACGAATATAATATCTATTAATCATCGTGCCGCCCTCAGTTTGAATTATATAGATAATCTTGTGTGTTAAATAAAATTGTGTTAGACCATTTTTTTATTAAATAAAAGTTTTAGTCAGTGTACGTGTTATGATCAGATTTTGTTTAGTGAAGCTTAATTTTTTGTCACACTACATTTAACAAGTAGCTTGCCCGACACTGCCTACATATTTAAACTAATATTATATTTTAGTAAATATCTAATTTTTCAGTATCTAGACACATTTCTCTTACCTGAACATATTGTGGAATCTTAAATGTCTCTCTAAAGCTTTAAGTGACGTTCCCATAGTTTTATTGCAATGACAACCACCACAACATTTTTGGGAACATTCCAGAATTTTTGGGAATGTTTAGGATTTGTTGGGAATGTTCCAAAGTTCAGAACGCTCCAAAGTTGTTGGGAACGTTCCATTATACTCTATAACCATTCAAAAAAATTATAAAACTTTTGACATATTGACATATACCTAAAACAGTATTCCTTTTTTTCTAAAAGCTTTAAGTACACAAAAATGTACTATTATGCAACTATAGGCGATGATGTCATATAGCAACTTTTCTATTTTCTTTACTGAATAGTTGGAAACACTGGGACATACACCTTTAGCAACTTAATGACACACATTCTTCAGGTTTTTTTTTTCATGAGCCCGTTCCACAACACAATGCTCAGTCACACAGTCAGAGCACCACTGTTACCAACTCCTCAGTAAATAGCAATTGGTTAGCATGTTTGCCTCTCAGCACTGGGGATGCAGGTTTGAATCCCAATCTGAGTGGAGTTCCCATGTTCTCCCTGTGTTTGCGCTTGTTTCCTCTGGGTTCTCTGGTTTCCTCCCGCAGTCCAAAAACATGAATTCAAGGTTAATCGAATGCTCTAAATTGCCCCATATACAGTGGGTTGCAAAAGTATTCATACCCCTTGAACTTTTCCATATTTTGTCACATTACAACCACAAACATAAATATATTTCACTGGAATTTAATGTGAAAGACCAACACAAAGTGGTATACAATTGTGAAGTGGAATGAAAGTTATACATGAATCAACAATTTTTTTACAAATAAAAAACTGAAAAGTGCGATGTGCAAAATTATTCAGCCCCCTT
>JAFMOD010000271.1:986567-997274 GCA_019802435.1 Corydoras maculifer
GATAGATAGATAGATAGATAGATAGATAGATAGATAGATAGATAGATAGATAACTGCTGCTAACTCACACACCCTGCTAAAAGACATCTCTAGCATATATATGATTGTCTAACATTATTTCTTTACTCACAAACTGCTTTGAACTGCCTGGAATTAACCAAATAACAAAAAACTTAAACAATAAAGTATGAGAGGGCATGCATTATAGTGAATAAATCAGGGAAAAAATTCCAATAATTTATTCACTTTATCACACAATAAGTGCCTTATTAATTCTATAAAATGCATATAAACAGAATATAATAAAAAAAAACAGTTTGATTTATAAATGCATTAATTGAAAGCAAACTACTTAATAAACTGGTCTTCTGTGACGTAATCAAGTCTGGTTTTTAAAATAAACACTATTCGCTAAGTAACAGGATTCCAGTTTCTCTAACAATCAAACACTGTCATCTAGTGGCCAAATAACAGAACACAGATTATTTATAAAAACAACCCCAACAGGCTTAGTGCTCATCGGGAATCGGCTTGCTCTTTATAGTAATCTGTATTTTATGATAAAATAAAATTAATGTGTTGTATATCATGCATGTGAAGCGGTCAGAGGTTGTCAATAATTTCACGACTGGACAAATGGCTCAGCCAATCAGATTTAAGGACCGGAACTACCCCTTTTATGTTAACACAATGAGTTATGTACAACACATTTACATTTAGTCATTTAGCAGACACTTCCAAGACTTACAAATGAGAGAACACAACAAGTCAGTAATAACGGAAAAAATAGCCACACTGGAGAATTATTAAACCTAATACAGGGACAGTTATCTGTTTATTTTGTTTCTATATATATTTTTAAAAATTGTACCATTTTATTGTATATGTATATATGTTGACATCTGAACCAAAAGAAATTCCTTACATCTAGTACATAGGTGTCAACCTCAAAGCTCGCTGCCCATATCCGGTTCGTTATACAATTATTTCTGGTCCAGAAGATATTATTACATTTATCTAATATTATTGTTTTTAATGGCCGGGCGATATCTTTTTTTGTACCGTGGTTATATTTTAAATTTGTATAATTTTGACAGGAATATTTTTATGGAGTGGCAGAAAAACTGAATGTTTTTGATTGTTATATTGACATTTGTGTAAATATAAGTATAGTATAGTTTATTCAGGAACTATATAAGTCTGTTTTTATTCATTCATTCATTCATTATCTCCCGCTTATCCTGTATTAGGGTCGCGGTGGGGTTCCCCATGCCCATCCAGGGGAGAACGTCTCGGGCGCTGGGCAGATAGACCCAGGACAGGGCGCCAATCCATCGCTGGGCACACACTCATTCACACACACACATTCTATAGGGGCAAATTTTTTTTTTGAGAATTCAATTAACTTGATCCATGTTTTTGGACTGTGGGAGGAAACCGGAGAACCCGGAGGAAAACCACGCAGACACGGGGAGAACATGGAAACTCCTCCCAGATGGGGATTCGAACCGGGAATCCCTAGCGCTGAGAGGCGAACGTGCTAACCACTAAGCCACCGTGACGCCGTCTGTTTTTATTCCTCTTCATATTCAGAAAACTTACTTTTAGTCTGTTTAATTAATATTTCTCCTGTTGTGTTGTGCTTTGAGTGTGCATTAAGTTTAACACCCCTGATCTAATTAACGTTCAGACTGCCATTCGACTCCACTCCAGTAAGTGGTGGTAATGCACTAAATCTGATGTTCCAACCAAATGACACAAAGAGGAAGAAGAAACGTCTTCGAGGACTTAACCATCACATGCAGTATAAAATCCTTCCTGTTTTGTTATCGCGGAGTTAATGTAAGTTTATTCAGTTCGGACACAACGAACACATTGCCAACATATTATTTTATAAACTATATTTCATGATGTCCACCTCATAATAAATCTGACTGACATTGAAAACCTTATTGATGCTAGTTATTTAACTGAGGTGACAAATCTTACCATCTAATCTAAAGATCAAATATAATATCAATATGTACGATAATCAGATTTTTACGTGGATTTATAATAATAATAAAAAATTGCAGGGTGTGGTAGCCCAGTGGTTAGGGTGTTGGGCTCCAGGGGGCTGTATCAACCCTGTGCTCTGACCACAAATATTCATTCATTATCTTATAGAGCTTAATCCTTTACTAGGGTCACGAGGAGGTTCTAATTGCTCATCCAGGGGAGAACATTTTGGCCCTGGGCAGATACACCCAGGACAAGGTGCCAATCTATCTCTGGGCACACACTCACTCACACACTATGTGGGTCAATGTTAGAGCATTCAATTTACCTCGAGTCCATCCATCCATTCATTATCTTTTGCTTTATCCTCTATTAGGGTCATGGGGGGTTCCCAATGCCCATCCAGGGGAGAACGTTTAGGACGCTGTGCAGATACAACCAGGACAGGGTGCCAATCTATCGCTGGGCACACACTCACTCACACACTCAATACACACTCTATATGGGGCAATTTGGAGAATTCTATTGACCTTGATCCATGTTTTTGGACTGTGGGAGGAAACCGGAGAACCTGGAGGAAACCCATGTGGACACGGGGAGAACATGGATACTCTACCCAGATTGAGATTTGAACCTGCGCTGAGAGGCAGACATGCTAACCGCTAATCCACCATGCCGTCTGTAAATATTCATATATATGTAAAAAAAATAATAATAATAATTGCAAATGTCCCCCTGTGGAATAATAAAGGTTAACTTATCTCAAGCTGGATTGATAATGCTCAAGTTGATTATAATAAAGTGTAGATGGTTCCTCCTTCACTCCTGACTTGTGTTGTTCTTTCATTTGTTCATCGCTTTAAATAAAGGCTTCTGCTAAATGTAAATGTTTTTGAGGCAAAAGAGAAAAATGGAAAAAAAATAAATAAATAAAGAGGCAAATGAATTGTGCTCCAAACACATTTGGTAGAGGTTTTTTTATCCAAAGCAACTTATAAATATCCCAACTTAATGTTTAAGGGTCAGAACACACGGTTACATACAGAATCCCTGGCCTATTAGTGTTAAGGGCCTTGCTCAAGGACGCACATTGGTAACCTCAGAGGACCTGGGATTTGAACCCACAACCCTTGGATTGTTAGCCTAACACCTTAACCACTGAGATACAACACCCACATTGAGTTAAAGTCAAGTCTACAGATAAAACTAATGAACATAATTGTGGTTGGGATGAAGTATGGACTAGTTTCTTCCTTGAAAGATTTATCCAAAAACTGAATATGGCCTTTTAATTATCTTTTGAAAGTTATTTTAAGGTAAAATGTCTGAATTCAAAACAAAGTGCAATGTAAATTTGTGTGCGAATTTTATTTAACAGTGTGAAGGTTATATTAAAATCGAATATTCTACACATTTTATTTATTTATTTGTTTCTTTATTTTTTACAGATGTCCGGGATGTGAAGGTGTCTTTTACTGATACAGTGGTCAAGATGATGCCTGTCAAATTATTGACACTTCTTAACTCACACCCATTTAAAAGGATTCCACTACAGACCTCTTACACTATTTTACCAAGTATCCAGAGGGCAAAGAGAGATCACAGCACAGTTGCGCTTACATCAGGATCTTATTTCAACCAGACAGACTTACAAAAGCACAGTTTGTGCTTTCTGACACACCATGGAATGTGTAATAGAAGATTTTTCAGGAGATATACTCCTGCTGAATTAGTGAGTGCAGCTCCGTCATCAATTCAACAGTACCTTCAGTTAATGAGACTGGACAAACCTATCGGTAAGCTGCTGTGAAGTCTTAATTTTCTATTGTTAAGTGTCACAGATTCAGATGAAATTTATTTTTATGATGTTACATACTTTGCAAGTGATAGTTAATAACATGACAGCAAACATGTATCTGTAATATAACATATGATAAATAAGATATGCCTTTACTGGTCTCATAATGGAGAGGTTCACATTCTAGGCAGCAAAGTGACAGTAATTTGGAATGGTAAAAGATACATCTAATATATCTATTAAGAAAACTAAAAATACAATCGAAATAGTAATCAGCATATACAAAATAAAATGCACAATTATGTACATGACATATTGCACAGTGTATAATACAGTAAGTGAGTGATTACTGAGAACAGTACTGATTGTGCAGTTTTACTGCAGCAGGAATGAGGGATGTGTGATACCACTCCCTAACACACTTCAGATGACTAAAAGTGCTGCTAGAGCAGGCGTGGCAAACCGAATTGCACCAGGGGCCAAAACACAAAGCACACTTGGGCCGAACAGGATAAACAATTATTGAACACGCTAAAAGTAAAAGTAATTTGGAATATAAATAGGAATAACAACAGATGGGAATATTTTTCCACAATAAATAAACTTAAATTTTATATAACTTAAAATGCTTTGCTTTCTATAAAAATCCCTCTTGTCAAAAATATAAAAGTTACAACTATGAACATTATCTCATTTTCCAGGCCATTATTAACAGTAATAATAGGGCTGGATATGGCATGCAGGAATTAAGTTTGACACCGCGATAGAGTCTCGTACATGGGTTGGGATTCATTGTCCAAACCAGTTTAACACCAGGTCTAAAGGTTTCCTCAGTACGATCTGTACCTTTAACTATATAAAGTATGATACTAGACGTGTCTCACCCTGCTGTGTTGGTAATGTCCAAAGACCCAGACAACTGTGGCTCATTAGAAGGGAGTGACTGAAACTTATCAAAAGCTGTATTTATGTCCTGTGTTGTGAGTACATAGTAGTGTCAACAGACTAGATTATGAGATTACTTCTTTATGTAATTTGTTTGCTGTTCCCTAGAAGTAAAGTTTAATGCTGGGAATTATTTTAACTTACAGTACATCGATAGTATGTTTAAAGAACAAGAAACTAGCCCAGATTTAGCAATGGTACTTAAGAGAAACTTTTTTTTTTTTGGTCTTCGTTCTGTATGAAATAATATTTAGCCTGCAGAAAGTGCACATTTAATCAAATATCACTTATCACATTTATTGGCAGCACTAGTAACCTGATCAAGTGGCACCATGGCTTAGTGGTTAGCACGTTCACCTCTCAGCGCTAGGGATTCCCCGTTCGATGGGCTTGTTGAACCCCTCCCCCCCCAGACCCCTAATAGAGGATAAAGCGAAAGATAATGGATGGATGGATAGTAATCTGATCACCACAAAAAGAAGAAATAGTTCTTAAAGTAGAATTTAAGCATAGGTTCTAGCACTGACGTATGCAGGAACAACACAGGTAAATGTAATTCAGGTAGATGTTGTGTAGGGATCTGAACATAGTTGCTTAAAGCTCAAGTAGTTTATTTATATAGCACCTTTTACAATAGTACATTGTCATAAAGCTTCACGGTGTTAAAAGCCTGAACCTCTAATGAGAAAGCTGAAGTGACAGTGGCAAGAAAAACCTGCCTGTTAGGTTGTTTTTTTAGGAAGAAACCTTGGATGGGCCAAGGCTCAGTGGGGGACTCATGAGGCCAGGCAGTATTAACAGTGTAGGACAGCCATGTACAGATTGTGTGGTGATCAGGTGTCCGTATTTTGCAATTGGAGAACCATACAAGTTCATTAAGGGCATCCTGCAGGATTGCCAGTCCAATCGAAATCCAGTTTCCATCCAGTAATTGTCGTAGCCACAGTGCTCCGACAGAGATGACACCTTAAGGAAATTGGAAACCTCTTAAAAGAAACGGACAAAAAACTCAGAGCTAATGAAACACAGTATATAAGTAATAACCAGAACTTGATTGATGCTTACAGAAAGTGAATAATTGTGGTTATTTACATTACATACATTTAGTCATCTAGCAGATGCTTTTATCCAAAGCGACTTACAAATGAGAACATTACAAGTCAGACGTTGCAGAAAACCAACTACACTGTAAATTCATCAAACCTGATTGTTATTTGATGCTGCTCCTCCCCCTTTTTTTTTAACAACAGGTATTTGTTAAAGAGATGCGTCTTCAATAGTTTCTTAAAACTGCTTAGTGATTCTACCTTACGGACAGAGTTGGGAAGATCGTTCCACCATTTTGCAGCCACGGAGTAAGAATTAGCTCCTCGGTGAGGTGGAACCACCAGGCAACAATCATCACTGGAGCAAAGTGAACGAGTCGGAGTGTATTTTGAAAAGATAGAGTGAAGGTAGGAGGGGGAAGATCCAGAAATGGTTCTGTAGGCCAGAGTCCGGTTATAATGTGTAAATTAAACTAGTAAAGTACTTATATTTTTAAATAAAGTAACATACTGTGTTTGTATTATATCATAAGCCAGTCATTGTCCAGTTATTAATATCAAAATAAAAAATTTAAAATCTTTACAATTATTGAGGACAGTAAAAATTGGGTTATTTTATGCCTGAATTAAACATTAAACCGTTATCAGAACCAGATATATCCTGAGGTATATCCAAGGTATATCCTGAATTTGTTTTGCACACGTTAAGACATTAAAGCCCTTAAGTAGCATGTTCAGACCTTTCTTGACAGAACATGCTACTCTGCTGTTAGTCCAAGCCCTGATCCTATCCAGCTGTGCCAGCTTGCACAATCAGGCCTCTACAACTGATTAAAAATTCTGCAATTGTTTTCAACCAGCCCAAATAAACTCATGTCATTCCACTACTCCTCTCTCTCCATTGGCTCCCTGTAGCTGCTCGCATTCAGTACAAAGCACTGACCCTGACCTACAGGACAATTTCTGGATCCCTCTTATACCTAATATACCTTCACGCTATATTTCTAAAATACACTTCACTTTGGTGATGAATGTCTCCCTGATTCAAACTCACCATGGTTCTAACTCTCACTCTGTATCATTCACAAGTTCAAGTTATTTATTTATATAGCGCTTTTTACAACAGTACATTGTCACAAAGCAGCTTTACAGAATGAAAAGCCTTTAAAACCCCCAAAGAGCAAGCCGAGGCGACAGTGGCAAGAAAAAACTCCCTTTTATGTTGTTATTCAAGGAAGAAACCTTGGGAGGACCAAGACTCAGTGAGGGACTCATCCTTCTTGAGCGGCCAGGCAGCAACAACAATGTAGGACACTAATGTACAGATATTTAACAAATGGAAAAACTAAAAACTAGAAAACTATATGTGAGTCCTTTAGGGGGCGTCCTGCAGGACCGCCAGTCCAATTAATATTCAGGTTCCATCAGTGTTCGTCGGCAGAGCCATGCATGAAGATCTCCAGGAAGCCGGTCACACCTCAAAAGAAACAGACAAGGAAGGCAGTTAGAGCTAATAATAAAGCACAGCATTTAATTAATAACTAATTTATTGACACAGTGCAGTATGTGACTCCGGCATCACTGACTAGAGCAGCATAACTAAAAGAGGCAGATTTACCACTGCGAAATGATGGAATGATCTTCCCAACTCTGTCCGTAAGGCCGAGTCACTTAGCATCTTTAAGAAACAACTCTATAAACTCTTTAAAAACACATCTCTTCCACAAACTGATTTAAGAAAATTTAACAAAAGGCGGAATCAGAATATGATCTGGTTTGATAATTCTACAGTGTAGCTGTTTTTTCCGTGATTACTGACTTGTGTTGTCTTCTCATTTGTAATTCGCTTTGGATAAAAGTGTTGACTAAATGACTAAATGTAAATGTAAATCTGCCCTGTATTCTTATGCACTGTCCTTTTTTATATCAGAGATACCTAAATTTTGAAAGGTTAAAGTCATAGTTAGGTTTCTGTGAGCTCTGCAATTAGTACATGTAGGAAATACATTTAAAATGGAGATTTACTAAAATATAGGTTGTTATTGGATATAGGAATTTTCCAGAGTATGGAGGGTAAAGGTTACATGGTTAGGTTTCTGTGAGTCCTGCAATTAGCACATGTAGGCAAAACGTTCTATCTGTAAAATAAATCCATCTATTATCTTCCGCTTTATTCTCTACTATGGTCGTGAGGGGTTCCCCATGCCCACCCAGGTAAGAATGTTTTCGTTTGAAGGGCTGGGCAAATACACCAAGGACAGGGCGCCAACCCACCCTGGGCACACACTCACTAACACAGACACACACACAAACACACTCTACTGTATAAGGGGCAATTTGGAGAATTCAATTGACCTTGATCAATGTTTTTGGACTGTGGGACGAAACTAGAGGAAACCCACACGGACACGGGGAGAACATGGAAACTCCACCCAGATTGGGATTCGAACCGGGAATCCCTAGCGCTGAAAGGAGAACATGCTAACCACTAAGCCACCATGCCGACTGTAAAATAAATGATTTTTAAAATATATTTAGCATTGTGACTATTTGTGTGTTTTTGTTAATAGGGACATGGCTGTTGTATCTACCATGCACATGGAGCATTGGGCTGGCGTCTGAGCCGGGCTGCTTGCCGGACTTCTTTTTACTTGGAATGTTTGGCATTGGAGCAATGCTGATGCGAGGAGCTGGCTGCACAATCAATGACATGTGGGACAAAGAGATTGATAAGAAGGTATCGGCTTTACCATAAAAGCAATGTCATGATGAATTGGATAGCTTTTAAATTTCCTATTTCAGGGATGAACAAAGGTGGGGACAGCCCTGGAAAAATGTATAGTTTATTCATTCATTCATTCATTATCTCCCGCTTATCCTCTATTAGTGTCGCGGTGGGGTTTTCCCATGCCTATCCAGGGGAGAACGTCTTAGGCGCTGGGCAGATACACCCAGGACAGGGCTCCAATCCATCGCTGGGCACACACTCACTCACACAGACACACTCTATATGGGGCAATTTTGAGAATTCAATTGACTTGATCCATGTTTTTGGACTGTGGGAGGAAACCGGAGAACCCGGAGGAAACCCACGCAGACACGGGGAGAACATGGAAACTCTACCCAGATTGGGATTCGACCCGGGAATCCCTAGTGCTGAGAGGAGAACCTGCTAACCACTAAGCCACCGGTTATAGTTTAGTGATAAATTATTGAAAACCTCAAAATGCCTACACACAGATAAAAATTTATTTTCAATATTTTGTACAGCACTAATGTATTATTTTTGTTGTGTACAATTTTATGAAAGTAAAATTTTAATAGGACAAACTGTTATAATATAGAGGTCAAATGGACCATATCATAAAATGAAACTTTTCTGGATTTTCTATGAGATTATGGGATTTTAATCTGAACATTGTGTTTCCCTTAGCAAGTACATTATTGTTAGTACGTCCGGCTCTCAGCGCTGGAAATCTAATCCCAATATGGATGGAGTTTCCATGTTCTCCCCGTGTCCACGTGGATTTCCTCCGGGTTCTCCGGTTTCTGTCCACAGTCCAAATACATGGATTCAAGGGAAATTGAACGCTCCAAACATCCCATATAGAGTGTGTTTGTGTATGTGTGGGTGTGAGTGAGTGTGCCAAGCGATAGATTGGTGTCCTGCCTGGGTGTTTCTGCCCAGCGCTAGAAATATTCTCCCCTGGATGGGCATAGGGAACCCCCCCTCAAATGTATTAGAGGATTATTATTATTATTATTAGTGGAAGAAAATGAATGAATGAATATTACTAAACCTTTGCTTTAAAATAATCTCTGGAAACCAAAAAAACTGAGGAGGCATTATGTTGTGCTGGGATAGAGACCTGTTTGTTTCAGAAAAGAGTAATTATTTAAAAGAAATAAATGGATCTTTCAGCAGGACAGACGTCTTAAGCATTCCTTTAAAAGAGCTTAAGAGCAAGGAGCTAAATATAGTTGCAGAATGCAGTTTATGAAAAACATCGTGAAAAAATTGCACATCACGCATCACGCAACACAGGATATCTCAGTAGGGGTGCGTTTAGAAAAGTATTGTAAAGTGAAAATCTGAAATAAACTACTAATTTAGAGGTTGTGGTATCTTAGTGGTTAGGGTGTTGGGCTATCAATCTGAAGGTTGTGTGTGAAGGTAGGTTCAAATCCCAGGTCCACTAAAGTTACAAATGTGGGTCCTTGAGCAAGGCCCTTAACCCTCATTGCTCCAGGGGGGCTGTATTAACCCTGTGCTTTGACCCCAAACTTGGTGGGATATTTGTAATTCAATTTAAATAAACGTGTCTGCTAAATAACCTAAATTAAAGTTAATCATTTTTTTACTTAATTTAAATTAAATGTTTAGTACATTGTAAATGTACTATCCATCCATCCATTATCTTCCGCTTTATCCTCTATTAGGGTCGCGGGGGGGTTTCCCAAGCCCATCCAGGGGAGAACGTCTCAGGCGCTGGGCAGATAGACCCATGACAGGGCGCCAATCTATCGCTGGGCACACACTCACTCATACAGACACACTCTATATGAGGCAATTTGGAGAATTTAATTGACTTGTTCCATGTTTTTGGACTGTGGGAAAACCCAGAGAACCCAGAGGAAACCCATGCGGACACGGGGAGAACATGGAAACTCCACCCAGATTGGGATTCGAACCGGGAATCCCTATCGCTGAGAGGCGAACGTGCTAACCACTAAGCCACCGTGCTGCCCCGTAAATGTACTTAAAATCTGAAATAAACCACTAATGATTTAAATCTGTAAGTCTTTTAGGCATTAAGTCTAAGTATGAGTATATACTTTTTACAAAACTTTAACAAGCAATATTTTTCATGCTGATTTATAGCACTGGGTGTGGGATACATTTCAGTGTCCTAAACTACA
>JAFMOD010000271.1:997634-1008023 GCA_019802435.1 Corydoras maculifer
AACCATGGAACGAGTCTTTTATCTTTAATCCTTTTTAGTTTAAGTGGAGCGACACTGTCTAAAGTTGCAGAAAACACGTGTTTAAGGTATTCCGCTGTGTTTTCAAGTTCATCGGGTCCTGATGCTGGTTTAATGTTTAATTCGGGTAAATGTTGTAGGAATGACGCAGCAGTAGAGGGAATGATTGTACGCTTCATATCGTATTGCGGTTTAATGACTGACTTTCTAAATCGTAGGTTATCAAATAGTGATCAGAGATGACCTCACTTAGTGGGACAATAGTAAAATTATTAATGTTAATACCATGCGATAAAACTAAGTCTAATGTATGTTTACAGCGATGTGTTTTACCAACTACACTTTGAGTAATGCCCATGGAATCTAGGATGGAGTCAAAGGCTAATTTAGTCTTATTGGAGTCTAGTGGGTTTTCAAAGTGAACATTGAAGTCACCAACCACTAAGGCCTTGTCTGATGAGATTACTATGTTAGAGAGAAATTCCCCAAATTCTTTAATAAACTCTGTATATGGGCCAGGAGGGCGGTATACGGTAATAAGTTTGATTGGAATTATTCTTCAATGCAGATGAGCTGCTTATGTTGAGTACAAGAGCTTCAAAGGATTTTGACTCATACTTATTATGAAGTGTTACATTTATGTTTTCTTTATAGATCATAGCCACTCCACCTTCTCGTCCACTAAGACGTGGTTTATGAGCATAAGTATAACCAGGTGGAGAGGCATCATTTAATGCTAGGTATTCATTGGCCCTAATCCAGGTCTCTGTGAGACAAAAAACATTTAGGAAGTTATCAGTTATTATTTCTTGAACTAGAGCTGATTTTGATGAAAGTGACCTAATGTTTAATAACCCAAGTTTTAACTTAAAAGTGTTTCTTACATTACTCGAGGATGGATTGATATTAATGAGATTTTTTTGGCACACTTTTTGGACTCTTTTTGTTTTTTGCTCACTGTGATACTTGATAACTGTCTTAATGGTATGAGGTGTGTGTTATTGTTAATAATGTCACGGCTGATTTAAGGATCAGAACTACTCGTTTTATGGTACAGTACTGTCTAACCCTGAACATTATATAAATGTAGTCTTATCAAAATTTGTACTGATATTTACATCTAGGCGGCACGGTGGCTTAGTGGTTAGCACGTTCGCCTCTCAGCACTAGGGATTCCCGGTTCGAATCCCCATCTGGGTGGAGTTTCCATGTTCTCCCCGTGTCTGCGTGGGTTTCCTCCGGGTTCTCCGGTTTCCTCCCACAGTCCAAAAACATGGAACAAGTTATTTGAATTCTCAAAATTGTCCCATATAGAGTGTGTTTGTGTGAGTGAGTGTGTGCCCAGCGATGGATTGGCGCCCTGTCCTGGGTGTATCTGCCCAGCGCCCGAGATGTTCTCCCCTGGATGGGCATGGGGAACCCCACCGCGACCCTAATAGAGGATAAGCGGAAGATAATGAATGAATATTTACATCTAAAGTTTTTTTTTTTAATTGTCTGCGCTATATAATGTCTCTGTGACTCATCTGTATTATTTAAAAATCTTAATTTTGACAGTGTAACATCTTTATTTATTTTTTTCCCCCCCAGCATTGTACTTGGTGCCAGCTCATTGTCTTTGGTCATCACCTATCCTCTCATGAAAAGAATAACATACTGGCCTCAGCTTGTTCTAGGTGTGCACTACAAAAATCGATACATCACTTAAAATAAATTTTATACCAGTTTCTTTACATTTGTGTTCAACATGTGGGGTAAACGATGTTAAAATGTATTATTTGTCAGGTCTTGCCTTTAACTGGGGAGCTTTGCTAGGATGGTCTGCTGTCATGGGCTCCTGCGATTGGTCAGTGTGCCTGCCTCTGTATGTCTCTGGAATAATGTGGACTCTGATATATGATACCATATATGCACATCAGGTAATTTAGATGCACTCAATGCAGTGCAATGCTGATATTTCTGATTAGTTATATGGATTGTGTACAGTAAAACTACGCATGAGCTAATTTTTTTGGTCATTCTGTATCGAGCAGGACAGAGATGATGACATGAAGCTGGGTGTTAAATCAACAGCTCTAAAATTTCAGGAACAAACAAACACATGGCTGAGTGCTTTCAGTGTTGCCATGCTGACTGGACTGGTTCTGGCAGGTGCCAATGCTGACCAGACAATCCCATACTATGCAGCTGTGTCGGGAGTTGCCGTTCACCTAGCGCACCAGGTTAGTTCAGTAATATGAAAATTAACAGTTTTGGTCCTTTTATCCATCCATCCATTGTCTTCCCCTTTATCCTATATTAGGGTTGCGGGGGGTTCCCCATGCCCATCCAGGGGAGAATGTTTCAAGCGCAGCTACACCCAGGACAGTGCGCCAATCTAACGCTGGGCACACACTCACTCACACAGACCCACACTTAAACACACTCTATATGGGGCAATTTGTAGAATTCAATTGACCTTGATCCATGTTTTTGAGCTGTGGGAGGAAACCGGAGAACCCGGAAGAAACCCACGCGGACACGGGGAGAACATGGAAGCTCCACCCAGATTGGGCGCTGAGATGTGAATATGCTAACCACTAAGCCAGCGCGTCGCCCTGGTCTATTCATATTTTTAAATAATATTACAAGACCGTGAATGGCACAGGGACCCTAGTAGATGATTATGTGGAAGATAAAGAATTAATGATTTAGTAATTCACAGCAATGATGAAATCTGACAAATTATTGCATTGTTTTAAATCATAGATCTACTCTTTGAATATCAACAAACCTGAAGATTGCTGGAAGAAATTTGCCTCCAATCGTAACTTGGGACTTCTGTTATTTTTAGGAATAGTTATTGGTAATTTATGGAAGACGAGAGAGAACTGTGACAAAAAAAACGATTGATATTAAAAGTAAAAACATTGTTATCGTTCGACTCGTCTAGAATTCAACTGCTGCGTGACTCACTTACATGCAGTTTACTAAGAAAGCAAATTCTTCAATGTAACGTGTCCAATACTGTCTTAGATCTCAAAAAATGCATCCTGCAGGATTTATTGTTTGGAGAATATATTGTAATTGTAATATATTATCATATTATTGCACCATTTGAGTTTGCAGTTTTTAATTATGTAGTAAAATGCATCATTGAGCGAAAAAACATTTTTTAAATTGAATTTCATTCAACAGGGACAATTGTTATTACCCTAAAACTTTTTAAACTAATAGCTATAAAAATCTTCAAGCACTGAACACAGATACAGCAAGTTACATGCACACAATCAGAAACTCATGCGTTTTTACAGAGTGCACAGTTTTTAGTTACGATATACAGAATATGCAAAAAGGCACTGAGATTTAAACAAAGCGGAGATGAAGATTTTTCTGGAGATGAATGGATGTAAATGGATCTTAAAGACATTGTCATGAGGATGCACACTCTTCATAGGGAGATTCATAGATTTCCATTGGAGGACAGGTGCATACAAGATGCTGGTCCCCGTAGATGTCATCAATTCTTGAAATGGTCGGCCAAAATTTGGTTTCGGGTCTCACAAATGGCTGTAATAAAATAAAGAAAACAAGAGTAATGAGCAACAGTACACATAATAAATAATAAATTCATGTAATATGTCAAAGGCCTTTGGGAACGGAAATATCATGTTAAAACAGCAATACTGTTTGTATCACAAATATTATACAAATGAATGTTTAGAGGTGAATTTAATTTAATAAATAATGTTATTTTGCATTACACGGGTAAATACTGCAAAAATATTATCATTTGTTGGGAATTTTTAGTGGCTCGTCACAGTAAGCCATGTAGGCATGAATATGTTGACATAACTAAGCCCACCAGAAGGCCCTGTGTCGCCAACTCAAAATCGGATTTTTTTAAAAATATATAAATAAAATAAGCTGGTGTGCATAACTGTAAGGTTACACTTCTTTCTTGCAATTCACAATTATACACAACCTCGAGTGCCTTGTTGCTCTTATAAAATGGTTACAAACACACTATAATAATAAAGCAAGATTTCATTCATAAATTCATTAAAAGCATTAACGTAACAAAACTGGTCTTTCACAATGTAATCTAGTCCCTTTTTTGAAGTGAACGCCGATCGCTGACTGACAGGTTTCCAGGTTCTCTAACAATCTAATACTGCCATCTGGTGGCCAAATTACAAAACAGTTTATAAATACCTTTGGGAAAAATGTATTGTATATCATGCATCGATACGAATTTGAAGCGGTCAGAGGTGTGCATTATTGTCAGCTGGACAAACAGGATATGAGGAACCGGAACTACCCCTTATATATTTACAGTATGTATATATATATATATATATATATATATATATATATATATATATATATATATATATATATATATATATATATATTTGTGTGTGTGTTTTTATCATTAAACTGTTTTAAGAAATGTGTTTGCAACATACGTAACATTGATTTACAACTGGCTTGTAAATAAAACAGTGAAACAATCATACCATAGGAAAAGCAGCATATTCCCTGGAGTATGGTCTGTCCCATTTGGAAGATGTGATGCATGCCAGTGAATGAGGAGCCATCTGTACAGAAAATGACATGGTAAATTTGCTGATCACAGACACTGATCTGTCAAACCTTTCTCTCTTACGATAAGCTCACAATCTATAAAACAGCTGATTTTCCACAATCCAATGATGTCAATTAGGACTACCTTCAGTGGGTTAACCCTTAAATCCATCCTGCCTGACTCAATATCTGCGATTTCCTGTCGAATAGCCATCAGAGAGTCACAGAAGCGGTCCAGCTCTGCCTTGTCTTCCGATTCAGTGGGCTCGATCATAAGAGTCCCGGCCACGGGCCATGACATGGTAGGAGCATGAAAACCTGATAAACATTCATGACGTTAGTGCAATTAATAATAGCTGTATTTTTTTGCAAAAGAAAATATTTAAGGTTCTTAGAAGTGCATTATCTATACCATAGTCCTGTAGTCGTTTCGCAAAATCCACTGCCTCAATGTTGGCTGACTTTTTAAATGGTCGCACATCCAAAATGAATTCATGAGCAACAAACCCTAGAACAAAACATGTAGAAATTAGATATACGTTTGTCAAGTTTAAGTATTTTATTTGACATTCCAACAATATAAAGCGGTGTACAGTATACAGTGGAATGAAACAACATTCTCAAAACAAGGTGCTACACAGAACAGCAACTACACGACCCAACAAAGTGCACGTGTGCAATATAGCTTGTGCAAAACAAGAATAAAAAAAAATAAATAAATACAGGACAATAAGCATTGAAGTTCAGGAAGGGATTAGTGCAACAAATTATACAGGGCAATTAACAGTAATTAGGTAAATGGGAGGTAAAAGTGCAGGTGGCCTCTTAGTGGTGTGAGCCACAAGGTGCAAATTATTTCCATGGTTATAAGTGTTTTTTAAAAAAGTGTTTTTTAGCAGCAGTTGTCTAAAAATGTCATTTAAAAATATTTAAAAAATTAGCAGTAATTTGTCCATAAGGGATACAGAAGTATGTGACCGTAGTACGGAACTTTCTGATGAGTAGAAAACTGTAAATCTTGAACAATGCATTTGTTTACCTTTCGTTCCTCTGAAGAGAACCTTGTAATGACTTTCCAGTCTTTTTGCCATATAGTTTGCATTAAGGATTGCCACTTCAGTTGCATGCTTTAAACCATTTGAGCCCATCATCTAAAAGACAATAGAAATAAGTCCAAGTATTAATAATGCTGCTTTGAATAATGTTTTATGGAAAGAGGATGACTATGCTACTCCCTCTCATCCATGTATTCTTACTCTATTTTCATCCTGCTAACCTTCATTTCCCTTCTCTTTTATACATACACTGAAAAAAATATCTTAAGAAGTCAGAATCCTGTTTTTGACCTTAATAGATTTCTAAGTAAGATAAATAATCTAGTTCGTTGCTTCTTAAGTAGCACTCATTAAACCAAAACTTTCAAGTACCAAGTATGGTTTTCGTCACGGAATGAAATATGGCAAACATTAATTAAGTATGAGTGTATATTAAAGAGGGCGGCACGGTGTCTTAGTGGTTAGCACGTTCGCCTCTCAGCACTAGGGATTCCCGGTTTAAAGCCCAATCTGGGTGGAGTTTCCATGTTCTCCCCGTGTCCGTGTGGGTTTCCTCTGGGTTCTCCGGTTTATTCCCACAGTCCAAAAACATGGATGAAGGTCAATTGAATTCTCCAAATTGCCCCTTATAGAGTGTGTATGTGTGTGTGTGTCTGTGCCCAGCGTTAGATTGGCGCCATATCCTGGGTGTATCTGCCCAGCGCCCAAAACTTTCTCCTCTGGATGGGGATGGGGATGGCATGGGGAACGCCCCCCTCCCCCCGCGACCCTAGTAGAGGATAAAAGCGGAAGATAATGGATGGATGGATTTAAATTAAAGCAATGAGGAACGAGAGGGCAGCATTATTGTGAATAAATCACAAAAGAGAGGTATTAGATGCGTAGCGGAGTACAGTTACACCTCTTCTTTTCAAATTTTTTGACATCTTCCCATGACCTACCCTCACCACAGTTCACAATTTCATTGACTGACATGGCATTCCACTAAGACTCCTGCCAAACATGATCCATCAACCTGTCCATGACCATTGCAAACAAGAATGAGCTGACTCTCCTGTTCTAGTCAGGTGTGCCAGATCTCTGTAATGGACTGTAATAGATTAAAACTTGCTTGATTCATGATTACAGAATCACAACTTCAATCATTTTAAACCACTGCTTTCTTTTTTGTATTCATTTAGCAAAGTTTATTGGTAGTTAATCTCTAATTAGTAGTTCACATATCTGCATCCTACCGCTGGGGATCTAGGGTGTCATCTCCAGATATGGGTGGTGTTTCCGTGTTCTCTGTATGTCCATGTTGTTCCTTCGGGTTCTCCGGTTTTCTCCCACAGTTCAAAAACATGGATTCAAGGTAAATTGGCTGCTCTAAATTGCCCCCTATTGTGTATGATTTTGTGTGAGTTAGTTTGGGCACAGCGATAAGATTAGTGCCCTGTTCCTGGGTGTATCTTTCCAGTGCCTAAGATGTTCCCCCTTGAATGGGCATGGGGAACACCTCCCCCACGACCGTAAAAGAGGATTAAGCACTAAATGATATTAGATGCAATCTATGGCAAACAGGTCATCTGTAAATTGACATGATGCTCCAGTGATGCTTCTTTTCATTGCCTTCATCCATGCATTATCTATTTTTTTCTATGCTTATGTGTGTGTGTGTCCTCAATGCCAACTCGTACGGTTCGGGCGCTGGCCAGATACACCCAGGAAAGTGAACCAGTCAAAAACACTCACACAGAAACACATTATATAGAGGCAATTTAAAGCAGCCAATTTACCTTGAATCCATGTTTTTGGACTGTGGGAGGAGACCATCGAACCAGGAGGAGACCCACACAGAAATGAAGTGCTATATAAGTGAATATACCAGAAATTGTAAATGTGTAATTGTAATAGTTGGTTATTCTTGAGAACTAATTCTAAACCTTCATGGTACTCATTTAAAACATATATTTGTTACAATATACTCTATTCTTGTCAATAACAAAAAAAATCTTGCTTTTAACATGTGGAAAGAGTAAACTTTTTCCAGGTATAATGTCAAATAGTATGGTACGATTAACAAGCCTGTAACTAAAGCACCGTGTGTAACATAAGGATCATAAAGAATATACAAAATAAAGTTGCTTTTTTAAATAAGATTGCATGAAGTTTAATATGTCTGTGAATATTGTGCACGACGCATATAAGTAGTCAATATTTATTCATTAACCACTAACCACTAAGCCTCCATGCCGTCCACTTATTAATGCATATAGTTTTCAAAATTTGAGAATGTAGCATTGACTGTGTTATGTGCTTAATATATTGAAAAAGTGTTTGTCTATGGGTAAAGTGCTAGTGCATTTTGCATACGTCATATAATTTTAAATAGTTTAAATTGAGTTAAATTCTGTTAGAACTTCACCCTCTGCTGGACTCTGTGTGTATTTTTATAATCCGTTTTTTTGGTTCAACTGTTGTGTTCACGTTTGTTCAGTGGTTTGTCTGATTTCACCCGGTGTCTTCTGCATTAAAGACTACTTTTCAACCACTCTCAGCTCTGGACTCTGTCCTTACAAGCCGTGGCATCGCTCAGACTAACAGAATGTTCCAACATCTCATTCTATTATGTCATCGCAATGACACGAATGAGCCACACATTGATTTAATGTTGCAACATCAAATACTGGAAAACATTTTGCAACAGTGTATGTTGATTTTAGCCTTTCTATAAGTGTTTTTAGGCGGCACGGTGGCTTAGTGGTTAGCACGTTCGCCTCTCAGCGCTAGGGATTCCCGGTTCGAATCCCCATCTGGGTGGAGTTTCCATGTTCTCCCCGTTTCCTCCGGGTTCTCCGGTTTCCTCCCACAGTCCAAAAACATGGATCAAGTTAATTGAATTCTCCAGATTGCCCCATATGGTGTGTGTGTGTGTGTGTGTGTGTGTGGGTGAGTGTGTGCCCAGCGATGGATTGGCGCTCTGTCCTGGGTCTATCTGCCCAGCGCCCGAAACGTTCTCCCCTGGATGGACATGGGGAACCCCACCGCGACCCTACTAGAGGATGAAGCGGGAGATAATGAATGAATGAATGAATGATAAGTGTTTTTAAGCACAAATATAGCAAAATAACATCTGCTATTGTGGAAAAAACAATGTTTCTATTAGAATTAACCTACAAATTGTAGGTTATTACTTGATATCTTACAGTTGATGAACTGCTTAGCCATTTTAGAAATAGCATTACATCACTACTTGGCCAATTCGTGCTGCATCGAAAATGTCGATGTATCGGACGAATTATAAAAATTACCCACAGGGTCCAGCCGAGGGCGCAGGCGTAACAAAATTCATGTCTAATATTTCGTCCCATTTGTATTTCCTCAAATTATCTTTAGGGCTTAGATTCAACAAAAATGGCATCAACATATCACTTTAGAAACTTGCTGACAAACATCCTTGAATTAAAGATACCAGTTTAAGCAACAAAAATGAACAAATAATGAATGAGTAATAACAAATTACCTTTATGTAAGCCCAAGAAATGGGAAGAATGGCACTTGAACCCCATGGAGCAGCACTGATTGTGCCTAGTGAGCTTACTGTGTTGCTAGACTGTATGTTCACCACTGGGTGGCTTGGGAGAAATGGGGCCAGGTGTTGCTTCCTGGAAAAATTACCAAATAGACTGTTACTATGGTTTTGTATTATTAATTACATTACAACAATGTGAACAAAAAAAAAACACGGGTGAATGAATAAAACTGGTTTAAAGACAAAACTTAAACTAAGTTAATGTATATTCGTATTCTTATAAGTAATTAAATCAAACATCTGTTTTTAAAAGATTTTGATTAAGAAGTATACTGAATTTATAAAGAATTGAAAGCCCATCCCTGAACTTACACTCCAATGGGACCCATACCCGGACCTCCACCTCCATGAGGAATACAGAAGGTTTTGTGAAGGTTCATGTGAGACACATCTGCTCCATAATCTCCTGGCCGACACAATCCGACCTGGAATGAAAGATAAGTCCAAGCACACATTTGAGGTTACAAAATTTTTGAAATTTAAGTATTTTTTTAAGATGCAAGAACAACAATAATGATATATATAACAGGCAAATTAACAAAAATATTTTCAAAGTTTCTGCATGATCAAAATATGATTAGAATACCTGCAACACACCCAAAATTGAAACCGCAACAAACTAAGAGTAAAATGTTCATACAATATTTATGTTACATTGTTTGGAATCAGGCGGCACGGTGGCTTAGTGGTTAGCACGTTCGCCTCTCAGCGCTAGGGATTCCTGGTTCGAATCCCTATCTGGGTGGAGTTTCCATGTTCTCCCCGTGTCCGTGTGGGTTTCCTCCGGGTTCTCCGGTTTCCTCCCACAGTCCAAAAACATGGATCAAGTCAATTGAATTCTCAAAATTGCCCCATATAGAGTGTGTGTGTGTGAGTGAGTGTGTGCCCAGCGATGGATTGGTGCTCTGTCCTGAGCTCCGATCTCAAAGTGCTGGTTTACTCTTAGCTCCTAGAATAAATAAAATTACTGCTGGTGGAAGAGCGTTCTCCCACAAGGCTCCTCAACTTTGGAATAGCCTTCCAGTTACCGTTCGTGATTCTGAATCACTATTAATCTTTAAGAATAAATTAAAGACACATTTATTTAATCTTGCGTTTAATTAATCCCCTGTAGACAAAGATGTAGATCTCAGGCTTGGCTGTGCTGGGGGGTAATCTGTGAGCAGTATATGCTGG
>JAFMOD010000271.1:1011829-1028589 GCA_019802435.1 Corydoras maculifer
GGGCTGAATAATTTTGCACATCGCACTTTTCAGTTTTTTATTTGTAAAAAAATTGTTGATTCATGTATAACTTTCATTCCACTTCACAATTGTATACCACTTTGTGTTGGTCTTTCACATTAAATTCCAGTGAAATATATTTATGTTTGTGGTTGTAATGTGACAAAATATGGAAAAGTTCAAGGGGTATGAATACTTTTGCAACCCACTGTATTTATTTCACTATTTATTAATAGTGAAATGTATTTCACTATTTTAATTGCTTAGAAACACAGTGCTCATTTCTGGCCTTAGCAATAGAGTGCCAAAACGAGCACCACAAACTTGAATGATTACATTTTTTTTTTTGCAAAGGAAGCATAGGAACACATCGTTCACATTGAAAAGGATAAGTCGTCACTCCAGAACAATCTGCAATTGGTTTAGATAAGCGAATCATAAAGCCTCTTGGTAGACATTTACACAAATACATAACAACATGAACAAAATACCTTAGTATTAAGTTCTGCATTGGTTGACTCTGGGTAATGTGCTTACTTACTGAAGTTCTAATCGTCTCACAAGTGTCTTGTTTAAAGTCAAGGTTTTTTTTTTGTTTTGCATCAACTGCTTTATAAAATGGAACTGGCTGGCAATATGTTTTTTTTTTGGGCTATGTATATATTTTAAATCTGTATGATTTTGACAGGAACATAAAAAAAAATTTAAAAAAAAAAAAAAAAAATATATATATATATATATATATATATATATATATATATATATATATATATATATATATATATATTAATAGCAGGCGGCACGGT
This sequence comes from Corydoras maculifer, assembly GCA_019802435.1. NCBI lineage: Eukaryota > Metazoa > Chordata > Actinopteri > Siluriformes > Callichthyidae > Corydoras > Corydoras maculifer. The sequence continues at coordinate 1,012,636 of JAFMOD010000271.1, forward strand.
GGCTTAGTGGTTAGCACATTCGCCTCTCAGCGCTAGGGATTCCCGGTTCGAATCCCCATCTGGGTGGAGTTTCCATGTTCTCCCCGTGTCTGCGTGGGTTTCCTCCGGGTTCTCCGGTTTCCTCCCACAGTCCAAAAACATGGATCAAGTTAATTGAATTCTCAAAATTGCCCCATTTAGAGTGTGTCTGTGTGAGTGAGTGTTTGCCCAGCGATGGATTGGCACCCTNTGTGCCCAGCGATGGATTGGTGCCCTGTCCTGGGTCTATCTGCCCAGCGCCCGAAACGTTCTCCCCTGGATGGGCATGGGGAACCCCACCGCGACCCTAATAGAGGATAAAGCGGGAGATAATGAATGAATATATATTAATATATAATATATATTAAAGTTAAAGTTTATTTTTCTAAACTGGCCCAAGAGCAAAGAAAACTGAATGCTTTGATTTGCTATCTTTTCTTTTGTGGAAAAGTGTCATTTTAAATTATGATTTTCATTTTTTTGCAGCATTGTTTATAGTTGTAACTTTTATCATTTTTACAAGAGATATTTTTATACACAGCCCATTTTATTTATGTAAAGTTTAAGTTTATTTATTATGGAATAATATTCCTGTCTGTTTTTATTCTCTTCATGTTCAAAAATCATTTACATTTGGCATGTTCAATTAATGTTTATCCTGTTCAGCCCATGACCTAAAGTTTGCTTTGAGATTTGGCCCCTGGTACAATTGAGTTTGACACCCCTGATCTAGTCTATCAACTTCTTTATTTACTTAATCTTAATGTTAACAATATTTATTTTTGGAGTCTGCCAAGATCAAGTTTGTGCACATTTGTGTTCACACATACACAACTAAGGGCTGTTGACTAAAGATTTTAGGCTTATAGTGCCTGTGTGAAGGGTTTTAAAGTGTGTGTGTACACAATGGGGTTGCCAGCAGTCCAGATTTGCCTACAGAAAATGTATTGTGCATCTTATTGCAATGATCAGAAAATGAGGACCACACATCATTAAGCTTTGTATCAAGCAAAATCTTCACTTGAAAATTAGATTTTTTTCACCTAAAATCATAAATGTGAAAACGTGGCTTTGCCCTCGCTTTTAATGTGTTGCAGGCAAGTAATTCATGATTTGGCTACGTTCACAAAACACAATTAACAAACAAGTGAAAAGCTTTGTTTGTACATTTGTGACAAAAACAACCTTAAAAGAAAAAAACAGCGTTTAGGAGAACATCCAATAATCTAGTTAGTTTAGAGTATGCAAGTCCTGATAGTCTGTAGTTTAGATTACCTGTGCATTCATATTGGCTCCATCCAAGTATACCTGTCCTCCATTCTGGTGAATGAGCTCGCACACCTCACTGACATTCTCCTCAAATACCCCGTTAGTTGATGGATATGTGATCATGATGGCAGCTATGTTTGCTTTGTGTTTGTCCACCTGTGGGACAAACAGTTGACATCGGAGCTATACAACTTGTCTGCCTTTAAAGACATTAGAACACATTTTAATTACAGTGATGTGTTCTCTATTACAATATAATAATATAATATGTGTAAAACTCAACATCTTCAAACTTAAATAATATAAAAGGGTAATTACCATTGTCCTTAAGTGTGCCATGTCTATGCTGCCATCCTTGTCAACTTCTACCACCTGTACTTTCATTCCAGCCATCTGAGCACTGGCAGGGTTGGTTCCATGAGCGGATTTTGGAATTAGACATACCTATAATGCAAGACATTTTTTTTAAATAAATAAAAATTTTCCCAGTGGTCATTTAACTATTAGAAACCATGTTTTAAAACTTTTGAATTTCTAGCCATCTATCCATTATCAGCTGCTTATCCGATTCTGGGTCACGGAGGCAGCAACCTAAGCAAAAAAGGCCAGACATCCCTATCCCCAGCTACCTCTTCCAGCTATCCAGCACACCAAGGTGTTTCCAGGCCAACCGAGAGACATAATCTTCCCTGGGGTCATCTCCCTGGTTAAACATGCCCGGAAAACCCTACCAGGGAGGCATCCAGGAAAAATCTGGACCAGATGTGGAGGAGCAGCGGTTGACTCCAACCCCATCCCAAATGATTAAACTCCTTACCCTATCTCTAAGGGAAAGAAAACTTTCATTTCCTTTTATTTGAGATATCATTCTTTTGGTCACTACCCAGACTTCATGACCATAGCTGAGAGTAGGAATGTAGGTTGACACTCGAGTTTCTGAGATACTTATACTGCTCCACTTGAGGCAGAAACTCAAGCCATCAAATACAAGTTAAAGTTTTTTTCATAGAGCAAAGGTATTACATTAGTTTCCTTGGTTTCATAATTGACTTACATCTGATCAGGTCTTTAAAATTGCCCATTTCTGCAACATCAAGAAGATTAGACCTTTCTGACTAAACATGCTACTCAGATGTTAGTCCAATCCCTCATCCTTTTACAGCTTGATTATTGTAATGCATTACTTGCTGGTCTTCCATCTTGTACAAACCACAACTGCTTCAAAACTCTGCAGCCTGACATGTTCAAACAGCCTAAGGGAACTCATGTCACTCCACTACTCCACTACTTATCTCTCTCCATTGGCTCCCTGTAGTCACTTGCATTCAGTACAAGGCACTGACTCTGGCCTACTCTGTGAATCCGTTCTTAACTCTTAACTTTAATCTATATTTCCAAAATACACTCCAATTCGTTCACTTTGCTCTAGTGATAAATGTCACCTGGTGATTCAACTTCACCCTGATGCTTTCACTCCATATCGTTCACCACTGCTAAATGGGGGAACCATATTCCCAACTCTGTCCGTAAAGCAGAGGAGTCACTTAGCATCTTCAAAAACCAATTTAAAACCAATCTCTTCCACAAACACCTGATATAAAAAAAATATACATATATAAATAAATTTTGATAAATGTATTTACAGCCGGAATTGGATAATGATCAGGTTTTATTATACTACAGTGTAGCTGTTTTTTTCCTTAACTGAATCGTGTTGTTCTTTGTAAGTCGCTTTAGATAAAAGCATCTGATAAATGTCTAAATGTAAAAGTAAACGGTTTCATTTAACTTTTCCTACATTTGTTTGATCCATATATATTTAGTCATTTAAAAAATTATTATATTGCCGAACAAATTATTTGACGACAATCCAAATCGCTGATGAATAAATACACCGGCAAACTTATCACCTTTAAAAGGCCATGAGGAGTATGGCCAAAATGAATTGTGGAATGAAAGGAAGTCAGCAAATCATGTCACTGCAGGTTGTCTATGTTAGTAATTGTCTCCTTCTTTTGTTAGCAGCACGCAGGGGAGATACATGGAATGTGAGCTGTTGAGTGAAAGACAAAGACTCCTAATGACTGGGTTGGTCGTTTGTCTGTGTGTGTGTGTGTGTGTGTGTGTGTGTCCATGTCTTGTTGATTTTTTTAAATTGTAGGCAATAAAGCCACTGTGAGAGGCATGTCAAGGCATGTCAAAATAATAATAATAATAATAATAATAATAATAATAAGGCATGTCAAAATACTTTTATTCCAATGAGGAGGCTGAATCAGTAGCAGGGTATGACATTTTTGAGAATGCAATGAGTCAAAAAATGAATAAAATAAAAAACTACTTTTAAATAATTTAATTGTTAATAGGCACTGTAATATACACCGTAGTATAATCAAACTTGATCGTTATCCAATCTGTCTTTTTTATGGCAAGTTTTTGTGGAAGAGGTGTGTTTTTAAATGTTTTTAAAATGTTTTTAAAAATGCTAAGTGACTTAGCTTTACAGACAGAGCTGGGAAGATCATGCCACCACTAGCAGCTTTGAACATTATGCAGAAAGAGTTAGCACCATGGTGAGGTTGAATCACCAGGCGACATTCATCTCTAGGGCAAAATTAATGAGTTGGAGTATATTTTGGAAATATAAAGTAAAGGTAAGAGAGGGCAGATCCAGAGATTGTCCTGTAAATCAGAGTCAGTGCTTTGTACAATGGAGAGAGATGAGTAATGGAGTGACATGAGTTCCCTTGGGTTGGTTGAACACAAGTCAGTTCATAACAACACAAGGCACAATTTTGATTTAGGATTTGAAATATTTTGAGCCATTTGCAATCTGTCTATATGGAATTCTGTGATATGCTCAAAAACAAATTTGGCCTGAAAAAACAACATAAAATGAATTTGAAGCACTAAAAACAGCACATGTAGATCATAATGTTTGCAATGTATCATTAAGGCATGAACTGAAAGTGCCAATAATAATGTAATAATGGATGGTAAATAACAGTCTAATGCTTATAAGCTCTTTCATCTACTTCAAAAATGATGGTTGGCAGGAACATAAAAATATCATCTTTACCAAACTCACTAAAAGCATTAGGAACGTTATTAGAAAATCTGTAGTGTTTAATTCATGACTCATCTAAGCATTAAAATGTATTATGACTAACTTGACTTCACTAGAATACTAGGAGAAATTCATGCCCCATAAGTATTTAATTGAAAGTCTAATTATACCTTTATTTATCATAATTACTGTACTGTAGTGATCTAACAACTAAAAATATCTTAAAAACATCTGATCTCCACTAAAGGCAACACTTTACTACAAGTATTGACTTTGATCAGGAGACATAATGGTTGCCAATCTGTATAACAAAGGGAGTGACTGAGTACAGTCTGTAAATTACATTTACATTACATTTAGTCATTTAGTAGACGCTTTTATCCAGAGTGACTTACAAACGAGAACGTCACAAGTCACGAGGCAAAATAAGGTATGTTAAAACACCAGTTGCCTATTGTGTGATTGTCTGCCTTCTGTGTACCATGAGGACGAATCAAAAGAAGCGTGAGCTCCTAAGTGGTAAAGACAACTTTGACTTTTTTTTTTATTTGCGCACACAGAGAGATGCAAAAAGAGTTTGTCCTCAGTCCTCACTACGTACAAACCTGACACACAGAGTGGTCACTTTGACACACAGTCATTTTGGTAACTGTTCACTTGAATTGGCTAATGTAAAATATAACTGTGATTAAAACTCCTAAGACATGAGATCCATCATGTCACAAAAAGACCAATGTGGGCTAAGATGGCTATATGGGCAATATTGTTATAATAAACATCTTGAATGTCTTAAAAGCAGTGCAAATCTGAAAGTTAAGGGTTCAAAAATCTAGCTAAATTCAGCTGGCTTTGTGGTACAGAAATGTGTTTGAAGCAAACTTCAATACTGATTCAACAGGGAACTTTTTTAATACCTTGAAAAAAATGAAGTCAAAAACCAGTTTCCACTGTTAACCTAGAGTGATGGCCTGTTATTTAATCAACATGGATGTTTGGACCTTGGATTTTTTGGCCTACAACCTTTGATCATCTTTAATTGGAGCTGTTTAAACCCAGACAACAAAGGCTTACACTGCAATAATCACTGCACTGTGTGCATTTTAACAGCAGTCTGTCACCTTTATACATTTACCACCATGTAGTTAAAATCACAATTAATTGCAACATATACACTAGTTTGATCATCTAGTTTTCCAGAACATTGTATCCTTGAATGCAGACTCTGTGGGCTGTAACACAGTCTATCAGTGCTTATCAACTATTCTGATAACTGCTCCAAGAGCACAATCCACTGCTATGATTTAACCAGTTGTCTCTACTGAGAACTTATCATTTCACTGTTCCTTGATTAACCTTTCCAGTGTCTGCATGTGATACCTACAGTTCTGTGGGATTCCCCTTTAGAGTTCAAATATGCTTTGATGGCTGCTAGTCCAGCATACTCCCCTTGGGCTCCACTGTAAACATTAACAATGAAAATTATTATAATTATATATTATATATATAGACAAAAACAATCCAGGTGAACTCGAAGAATCCTTCTCAGCAAAACATCGTTCAAAGTTTCTGTTTATCTGATTTTATCTGTTACTCAGATAAAATCATGCATAGTATACTGTATTATATTATAGCAGTTTTACTCAACAATACCAACCAGCTTACCAACCAATACCAAGATAGCTTCATTATCAACAAATAAACAGTTGTATGTGTTACATAATCATAACTATTCGATTTACATTGATAAGTAAAGAAATGAATCAATTAATTAATTAATTATAAAGGAGACAATTTAACAATGGCATTTTTGGTAGTCCAAAATAAGCAACTACTTTATCTAGCTTTTTTGGTATGTTTAATAATAGATCAGTATAGTATATGCAAATTATGTTAACGCTTAATTTGCAATACCATTTAGTTTAAATTAAATTACATTTACCTTAAATTTATCATTTTGGCTAAATATTGTTCAATATTGTAATAGTTTCAACATATATAATATGGTGACTGATTTGTTGATGTTGTGCCCATATGTGCATGGGTCCCCCCTCAATAACAACACAAATTATTGTTTGGTTCCAGGTAAATAATCATTTTAAAAAATCATATTTAAAACAGGGCGGCACGGTGGCTTAGTGGTTAGCACGTTCGCCTCTCAGCGCTAGGGATTCCCGGTTCGAATCCCCATCTGGGTGGAGTTTCCACGTTCTCCCCGTGTCTGCGTGGGTTTCCTCCGGGTTCTCCGGTTTCCTCCCACAGTCCAAACACATGGAACAAGTTAATTGAATTCTCAAAATTGCCCCCTATAGAGTGTGTATGTGTGAGTGAGTGTGTGCCCAGCGATGGATTGGCGCCCTGTCCTGGGTCTATCTGCCCAGCGCCCGAGACGTTCTCCCCAGGAAGGGCATGGGGAACCCCACCGCGACCCTAATAGAGGATAAGCGGGAGATAATGAATGAATGAATTTTTAAAACAATTAATAGCTAACTAAGGGTGGCACGGTAGCTTAGAGGTTAACATGTTCGCCTCTCAGCGCTAGGGAAGTTTTCATGTTCTCCCCGTGTCCGCATTGTATCAAAATTATAAAAAATTGTGTGAGAACAAATTAACTTTGTTGTCAGTTGGTAGTATGTTTTGGGCACATACTTTGTGTTTTAAATTATCCTGAAATTACTAGCATAATAGCAATGACAGTTCTTGCCTATTTGGTTGAAAGGAGATCTTGTCATAGCCTGTAATCTCGCAAAGATCTTTCTCCAACTGTCGAAAAAGCTGCTGATAACCCTCAGCTTGGTCTAGTGGCACAAAGGGATGGATATTAGCAAATTCCTGCCAGGTGATCGGCTGTTAATAAAACAGAAAAAGAGCACAGTCATGGTGAGAATAAACAGACTGGAGTAAACAAAAACTATAAATGAAGATATTTGGTACGGAGCTAAATGTGAAACAGATATAGTTTATATAGTGTCTTGACAACTGCACATTATTAACTTTAATCGAAGAAAAATCTTAATGCCATCAATGCTTGCTAAATTTATTCTGGGTAACCAGTTAAGGCCTGACTCACCATGAGTTCTGAAGAACTGTTCAACTTCATTGTACAAGATCCCTAAATTTAAAGAGATCATAAACAACTTTAAAATGGTTCTCATATGTAAGAAATACAAAATTGTAAACAAAATTATGTTAATCACCTACCAGTGGAATCATACTATGCACCAGAGAAATATCTTTATTTTCCAACCTTTTCATATAGCGCACAATGTTGGTCTCCGAGTGATAACTAAATGTGAAAAAAAAATTATTTAGTGAAAAAATGCCAACATAATTAAGCACCTTAAAGGACCTTTTCTTAAGCAGAAGTGCATTACAGTGCTGTAATGTTAAAACTGCACAAAACTAAATTTATATCAAAAGTGGCAAATTTATATTCTACTTAATGTAACTGTGCTAGTTTTGTTGTCCAATTCTACCTGCCCATTATAAAATACATTCCAATTCTAGTACTATAACAGTTTGACCTACAAATATGATTGAAACTGAAAAATGTCTTTCTTAAACCAATGCGTTCTCTATTAGCGCATGAACACTCAGAATTATTACAGCAAATTATCATGAAATAGTTCAGAACATGCCTGTTGAACACTGGGTGGGTAAGAAACTTGCTGGTCCTCTTAAAAGGGCTTGCTAACAGACCTTTGGTTCTTTCAGTCATTTTCTCAGCAATCAGTTCCTGAAACAAAATTCCCAAACAAAAGAAATAATAACAAAATCTGTAGACATTTACATAAGAGTTGAACAGCACACAAAGCTGTTGGGTATCGTTAAGCGTTTCACAGTATGACTATTTCTAAACCAAATGAATATGTTAAAGACGACTTTTTATAACAAGGGCTTCCACATTACCAAATCCAAGACAAAATAAAAGCCATTCTAAGCACCTTCGTTAGTAATTAAATTATTTGACAATAAATATGATTGGTAAATGTATAAATATATGTATTTGAGGGTTAAAGCAACTTACATTTGATTTACATAATCATCATTTAATGGCAGTTTCTAGTTTTATATTTCAGTCTGTTTATTTTTCTTATGTTTTGGTTAATTTTATATTTTTATTTTAATAATTGTGAGGTAAGGACTGTTCTCGTTTGGTCCTGTGTTAATATTTCTTTCACGGTTTTAGACATGTGCACTTGTCATTTTTGCTTTACATATTTATGGATTTCTAGCATGATGTGTTTAATTGTTGAGTGATTAGCAGGTTTTACAGATGGGCGGGGGGCTCTACATTAACTAGGTGTTGGTGGGTTTTCCTGGTATGCCCAATTCAACATTCTGTGTAGATGGTTTGGTCTAGACTTCTTCTTTGGTGATTCTTTTATTTTTCTTTAATGTTTGGGTAATATTTTGTAAAGTTTATTATTGGCCTGGGCGTTGGACAATTGTATTTTTAAATATTATTTTTTTTAAATATTCAGAAATTTAAGGATCTAACATACATGTTTAAAACATTAGTTCTGCAACAGTAAAATTGTAAAAACACTACTTCTCTATAATTTTATTGATTACACATTTGTGTCTGTATGTTTGTAGATATAAACATTTATTTAATTCCTGTCATCACACCAGAAAGATAACGGGCATCCACTAAAGCTTTGTGTTTGCAAGTAGGGATGGTCGTTGTTTGCCACCTTCGTTGACATAAGATTAGATTTTTCCATAAGTTTCATTTGATAAATTTAAACATTTTACAAATGTAATATTTGTAACTACTTATTCATTAAATTAATTAATTGGAAAACTATATGGCAGCACTGCAATCCATAAACAACACAAAACACAAAAATATAATCATCGTGATTCTCAGCTTTACTTACTACAACATGAAAATTGATGGCCTGGCTAGTTTGCATTTTCATTATAATCACAATTCCTAAAATACACTCACCATGGTGCCATTAAAAAATAGTGAGCTACAGCAAGACAACCCTTTGCTGATTAGAAACGTCAGGCTGGTTAAAACATACAAACACTATGGGAAATCCAATAGTCAGTCTATAGAATTATAATGAGCAGAAATGCTTCTCAGAATCCAGAAGGTAAATCTTGAGGCAGTTAACAGAATACCTGTATAGGTTCTACACCTTTTAGTTAATTACGAAAGTCAAAGCTGGTTTGAATACAGTACTATAAACTTGACAGCAGTAGACAGGCAAAATTAAGACTTGGTCATTATTCTTTTTTTTTTTGCTAAGGCACACTTAAGTTAGTGTTGGAATTTGATGGCAACAGCATCAATATATTTAAAACTGACTTGCCTGATTAGTTTCACAATTTCTTACTTTAATTAGGTAAAGAAATCAAGAAACACACACGTTTTGTATGGACAGTAATCAGCAATGTTAAAACATTTAGTATTCCAGATTACTTACAGCAGATGATTCACATCCAAAGACCCAAAGCAAGTCATCCAAGTCTTTTTCTGTAACAGTCTCATCCAATGATACTCCAAGCTGAAACCATTCAAAACATAGCATATTTAACAAAATATATATATTTTAAAATTATGCTGAAAGAAATGAAGACATCATACCATTCCTTCACTGTAGAGTCTCAAGTTAATCTCACGCTGGGCAGCCTTTTCCAGAACATCTTTAGCAGCCACACCACAGTGAATTTTAAGTGTGTCAAAGAAGGTTTTGTGCTGGACTTTGTGTCCTGCTTTAAGAAGACCTGCAACATCATAAGGACAGGTAATGAGACCTTTATTAGTTTACCAACATGACCTAAAACACAAAGAGTTTTATGGTGATCACAAACCCTCAGCAAGAATTAAAGTTGCATTGTGAGTTCTTTCAGCAATGTGTCTTAGTCCTTGTGGGCCATGATAGAGAGCATACATCGCAGCCATGTTTGCCAACAAAGCCTAAAACAGCACAAAGGTCACGTTCTGTATTTGTGCTGGACACTGAAAATCACATGGCTCTCTAATTTTAAAAATCCCTAATTTGCACCTGAGCAGTGCAGATGTTGCTAGTGGCTTTGTCTCTGCGGATATGTTGCTCTCTGGTCTGCAGGGCTAGACGATACACATCTTTACCAGCAGCATCCCTTTAAAACAAAGGTAAAAATAACAAAACATGATCAGGATAGCTAATTATAGCATCTAATAAGCATTGTGTTTTTGTGTCACAATACAGCAACACTACATAACATAATTGTAGGCAAGTTGACTATATACAACTAAACCCCTTCCACTATAAAGTCATTAACATAATTAAAAGATATAATTTCAAGTTATTTGGGGTAATCATGATGGAAACCAATTAAATAAAATATTATTAATTACAGAAGCTTACCTAGTTACTCCAACCATCCTTCCTGGCATCATTCTGACCAAGTTTTCTTTGACTGAAAAAAAGCCTGCGTGAGGTCCACCATAACAAAGTGGGACACCAAAGCGTTGTGAGCTTCCAAGAGCTATATCCACGCCGAATTCACCGGGTGGGCGTAAAATACAAAGTGCCAACAAGTCCGTAGCACAGCAAGCCAGGGCCTTCAAAAATAAAAATATGGTTAATGTTACATTTTCATATTAAAAATATTTAAAAAACATTTAAAATAACAACTATAAATGATAATAAGTTCTTGTTACATTTTTAGGTAACCACAAAAAAGCATACATTTGTATATTATACAATACATTAATTCAACCATCAAAGACCTGCAAATCCTAAATGTAGTTTAAACTGCTAATTCTGTAACCTCCTGTGTTCCCTAACCTATCCTATTACTCCTACACGATTCTCCTTCAATTAGATAAATATTTACCATTACAAGAAAATCACATTACATGAGTAATATTAAAAAGGACCAGTTTATTGAGCCTAAATAGTTAAACCATTTAATCTGCATTGAAGAGATAAAAGGGTGAATGTCATAAAACAACGATTGGACCCATGGATCAAATAATTATAATAATCAAATAATTTTTTGTCTTTGTCATCACACCTAGTTCATCTGTTAATAACTTTGATTTTACTATCTATTCAAATCTCTTATTTACCAAGCACATGTTATATTACAGCGGGCGGCACGGTGGCTTAGTGGTTAGCACGTTCGCCTCTCAGCGCTAGGGATTTCCGGTTCGAATCCCCATCTGGGTGGAGTTTCCATGTTCTCCCCGTGTCTGCATGGGTTTCCTCCGGGTTCTCCGGTTTCCTCCCACAGTCCAAAAACATGGATCAAGTTAATTGAATTCTCAAAATTGCCCAATTTAGAGTGTGTATGTGTGAGTGAGTGTGTGCCCAGCGATGGATTGGCGCCCTGTCCTGGGTCTATCTGCCCAGCGCCCGAGACGTTCTCCCCTGGATGGGCATGAGGAACCCCACCGCGACCCTAATAGAGGATAAGCGGGAGATAATGAATGAATGAATGTTATATTACATAGATATATTGCTAAAACGGAATTATTTTACCTTATAATATAGCCAAGGTAAGTGATACACTTTATTTCCAAGATGCAGAGATCTTAATTAATGCTTTGTAGCATGATTGAATGTATTATAATCATCTGTTTAAAGGATAGAGGCGGCACGGTGGCTTAGTGGTTAGCACGTTCGCCTCTCAGCGCTAGGGATTCCCGGTTCGAATCCCCATCTGGGTGGAGTTTCCATGTTCTCCCCGTGTCTGCGTGGGTTTTCTCCGGGTTCTCCGGTTTCCTCCCACAGTCCAAAAACATGGAACAAGTTAATTGAATTCTCAAAATTGCCCCCTATAGAGTGTGTCTGTGTGAGTGAGTGTGTGCCCAGCGATGGATTGGCGCCCNCTGGGTGGAGTTTCCATGTTCTCCCCGTGTCTGCGTGGGTTTTCTCCGGGTTCTCCGGTTTCCTCCCACAGTCCAAAAACATGGAACAAGTTAATTGAATTCTCAAAATTGCCCCCTATAGAGTGTGTCTGTGTGAGTGAGTGTGTGCCCAGCGATGGATTGGCGCCCTGTCCTGGGTGTATCTGCCCAGCGCCCGAGACGTTCTCCCCTGGATGGGCTTGGGGAACCCCACCGCGACCCTAATAGAGGATAAGCGGAAGATAATGAATGAATGTTTAAAGGATATTACAGTGTTGCATTGCACTTCAGACTGAATTTGTTTCAGGGGGACATTTAAACTCAAAGTCCAAATCAATGTTCCTCATTAAAAACAAAGGAAAGAGAATTAATCAGTTCCCATTTTGACAAGCTTAAACAGCAAAAACCTACAATTTGAGGTAAAACACAATTAAATGCCCTCAAATTAAAATTAAACTAAAAAATAGTAAGAATAAAGGTTTTGTACACATTTAAAAATATGTAAATAATATATAATAACCTTTTTCTGTGTTAATATGGAAAAGAGCTTAATGGAAGGGCTGATACCTGACACCAGTTTAGAATACTGTTTGCTGGATATTGTTTGATATTAATATTTCAAGATTTTGTAGAAATTGTGCAATTTATTATTAACACTTATTATAACTTATTATAACTATTATTTCCCCAAAATATTTTTTAAATATATATATTTATTCAGTTTAATTAGTTTAGAACATGATAAAACTGAAAGTTTTACCCATTCGTCATACAGATTTGACACAAGATATAAGGCTTTCCAAATGTGCAGTTGCCTGATTCTGATTCATCTCTGATTCTTACACTTTTATCAGGAAGCTAATCAGTGAAGCACACATAATCTGTGTATGCAAAGTAACCATGCTATCGCACGATGGGGCCTGATGTTGCCTTGCTGAAATAACCATCGAATTCCTCCTGGGAATCAGGCATCTAAATTCAAGTGAAAGCCTTCACGCTAACAGAACATTCACACCTTTTCAGTTTACGATTGCAGTGGAACATAATGTATATCCATTTCATGGTATTGGCTTCAGCACCTTTTGCAAATTAGCAAAAAGTTTTTTGCACTCTGAACAACAGAATAGTTCAAGTTTCAAGATTTATTTATATAGTCTAGTGGTGTGGTCATTCCATCAACGCAGTTTTGTTATTTGTAGATAATGTACGAAAAGTAAACAATCTACACTACTTGTCTCTTATTATTGGCTTTAAGTCGGTCAATTCTGTTTCTTTAAACATCTTTTAGACAAAGTGGCAACTGCCACCTGGTGTTTCAACAGCACTTTGAGGCCTATTTAGTTTTTATATTCCATCTTTGCCAAATGGTAAACTGATCTTCCTAGCACTGTCCACAATGTGGTAAACAGAACTGTACCATGAGCACTTGCATTAATTTTTTTTTTGGTTTCTTTAATTATTAAAGAAAAACATAGAGAAGTAGAAAAGTAAGGACCATAAATTTGAAAGTCTTTTTTTATTTAAAATTGCTTCTTGCAACTATAGTTGCTCCAAACTATACTGCATCATACCAGAACAATTCAGAAAGCAAAATGTAAATAAGATTAAAATAAACCTTTGGTAGTACCACAATGGGGAAATTCACTAATTACCAAACTGTTACCAAAGTCAGGTTTTCTTTAAAATATTTGTAGTCACATAAATCAGCCCTGATAAGACAGAGCTTTATCAATAATTAGATTAGCAATTTAGTGGGCCAAGCTACATACCCCACCCTTGTGCGCACGATCCACTAGCGAAGAGAAGTCCTCCACTCTCCCTTCTGTGTCAGGGTACTGAAAGAGAACTCCACTAACATCCTTTGCAGAGAAGTCCATTTCATGGGGCAACTTCAGTACAGTCTTCACACCAATGTAACTAAACATATACATGTCAGAAATTAACATTTGGTCCAAGTCATGTGATAAAAAACTAAATATTGTAGTTAATTCAAACATATATATATATATATATATATATATATATATATATATATATATATATATATATATATATATATATATANTATATATATATATATATATATATATATATATATATATATATATATATATATATATATATACACATACTTGGCTCTGGTTTGTACAACTGCAATGGTCTGTGGATGACAACGAGGGTCAATGTAGAATATACTTCTTTTGTTTTGCCTGAGAGCACAATGAAAATGATGTTGTTAGAATTCAGGTATTTATTTGACATACGTATCATACGTGTACATTGATTGTTAAAATTTATACAACCTATGACAAAGCTGCATAGCTTCAGCAGCTGCTGTGCCTTCATCAAGGAGTGAAGCATTGGCCACAGCCATTCCAGTGATGTCACACACCATGGTCTGGTAGTTGAGTAAGCTTTCTAGGCGTCCCTGCGAAACCTCTGGTTGGTACGGTGTGTACTGGGTAACCCTGTGAGCAGCAGAGATTTTTGTCAGCTACAAATGTGACAAATGTGTGGGAACATTTTTGAATAACAAAAAAAGTGCTACTGATAAGTTTGGACACACCTTCTTCCACTTACTGTAAAGAAGGACTTTGTAGTATTACAATTACAGACTGTAGTCCATCTGTTTGTGGACATACAGTAAATATCTCCTTTACTCTGTTCTCCTATGTTTAGGATCCCAGTGGTACCACCACAGAGCAGGTATTATTTGGTTGGTGCATTATTCCTATCCCAGCAGAGACACTGATGCGGTGAGGGTTTTTTAGTGCTGCAATGCAACTGTAGTTTTGTTCTAACACCTCAGTGGGAAAAGGGGACCAACACAGTATGTACTGTAGTCCACAAACATATAGAATACAGTCTGTAATTGTAATACTACAAAGTCTATCTGTTTGTGGACTACAGTACATACTGTGTTAGTCCACTTTACTCTGTTCTCTAATGGTCAGAACCCCAATAGTACCACTACAGATTATTTGGGTGTGCATTATTCCTATCCCAGCAGTGTTACTGAGGTGTTTAAATGAATCTACAGCTGCACTAAAAACCCCTCACCACATCAGCGGCACTGCAGAACTGACAATAAATAATACACTATCCAAATTATACAGGCTTTTATGATGGTCCTGACCAATTGAAAACAGAGAACCAATTGGAGACTAAAAGAAAAGAAAAGAGATGTACTACAGCCTGTAATTGATAAACTAAAAAGTTTTTGACAAGTACTATTCAAACTATAAAGCTAATTTAACTTTTGTCAAGGCATAAGCATAAAAAACAAAACACTTGCTTGTTTCTAAATATTACAGATTAATGAAACAAGAAACAAGCCACTCCTTAAAAATCAATTCATAATTTATGCATAAAATGATATTATAGGCATCAAAAATTATTTAGGTTACATTCTGTGACTTGCTTTTTAACTTGTATTTTTTTGTATTTATCCCTTGTCATAGGATAAACTGAGGTCATTTAAATTGTATATTTTTATAAACAACTTTAAACAAAGGGCGGCACGGTGGCTTAGTGGTTAGCACGTTCGCCTCTCAGCGCTAGGGATTCCCGGTTCGAATCCCCATCTGGGTGGAGTTTCCATGTTCTCCCTGTGTCTGCGTGGGTTTCCTCCGGGTTCTCCGGTTTCCTCCCACAGTCCAAAAACATGGAACAAGTTAATTGAATTCTCAAAATTGCCCCCTATAGAGTGTGTCTGTGTGAGTGAGTGTGTGCCCAGCGATGGATTGGCGCC
>JAFMOD010000271.1:1078591-1104823 GCA_019802435.1 Corydoras maculifer
GTAGCTGACCAAGTTCCAGTTACAATGTAATCTGCACATCGATCCTCTTTTAGGCCAATCAAATTTAAAGGAACAGCACTAAATTGGGCTGATCCACCACCTTGAAGGAATAAAACCTTGTAGTTTTTAGGTACCTTCCTACAAAAAATAAATAAAATAAAAAGAATATTAGAATTGTTACTGTATCAAAGCAAGATCCTATTTGAAGTATATATATATATATATATATATATATATATATATATATATATATATATATATATATACACACACATGCATACATACAGGCCACAAAAGACACCTTGTTAGTAAAAGGTTGAACCGTCTTTTACATTCAGACCTGCCAGAGTGTTGAAAACATTCCTCAGAGATTGTGATCTATATTTACATGATAATCTCACAAAGTTGCAGATTTTTCGGATGTGAAGCCCCCCATTTCACCAATGGTGCTCTACTGAATTGAGATCTAGTGACTGTAGAGGCCATTGGAATACGGTACACTTATTGTCATGTTCAAAAAACAGTCCGATATATGGGCTTGGTATTTAAACCATGCTCATTTGTTGTCAACTGTGCCAAGAAAATGCCGCCCACACCATTATAAAAAACTGTCACTCACTGAATATTTTTTCTTTTTCTGACCATAAACCCTAAAGATGGTTATGTGTCCTGGTAGACCAGCCTGTCTGGCACCAACAACCGTGCCACATTCAGTCACTTAAATCACGTTCCTTTCTCATTCTGATGCTCGGTTTGCACCTTAGCAAAATGTCTTGACCACCTCTACATGCCTTAATTCATTGAGTTGCAGCCATGCAATATGCTGATTAACAATTTGTGTTAAACAATTGAACAGGTGTACCGAATTGTATAAATGTTTAGAATTTGTGTATAATTGTACAAAATCAATGTATATATACAAGAATTAAATCTTACAAAAGTTCACGAATATAAGATTCGGTCAAGTTGATGATCTTGGTAAAATCTGCAGATCTATGGCTCATTTCTGGACATAAAAAATAAGATAAATTTTAGAACATACAAGCAAAGTCATTAAACACAGCAAGATTAATTTTCAGAAAGGTTTCTTACCAAGGACACTAATACCAAGGCCATTGTAATCCATCAACTCCCTCTGTGCATGAAGCAAAACCTAAAAAACAACCATAAAAATATCTCTATAAAAAATTTACATGTTAAAATTTTTGTAGGTTTAAAAGTTTTAAATTGCATATGAATTGTTTATATGATTGTGGGGTTTATGAAGCCTTAAACATAAATAATAAAATAAACCCTGTGAGAGATTACTGTACATGCTCAGTGCTTCAGTGACTAATTTGTTCCTGTTTGATTTCACATCTTGGGAGCGGAGGTTTAGGCGTGCATACATTAACTCATAAAAATTGTAGGTTTTGTCAAGTTGTCAAATCATTGGGTGTGTGTATTGGGTAACTTGGCTTGTTTTATAAAATGCAAAATGGGTATTTCGCAACATACAGCTATATTTTCATTTATTTATTATCTTTCGCTTGATCCTCTTAATCCTCAGGGGAGAACGTTTCAGGCAACGGGTGCCAATCCATCACTGGGCACATTCACTCACACACACACAAATACACTGTATATGGGGCAATTTAGAGCATTTAATGTACCTTAAGTCCATGTCTTTGTGGGGAACCAGAGAACCCGGAGGAATCGCACGCGGACACAGGTAGTGCATAGAAACTACACCCAGATTGGAATTCGAACCTTAATTGCCAGCGCTGACAGGCGAACTGCTAACCACTAAGTCTACAGCTACGTTTTAATCACTGCTAATATATTTCCCTATAAACGTTTAAAAATCAGACAAATTACACAAACCCGCATTTAAATTGCATTAGAAGGTTAAGGACTCATACCGTCTCCTACCGTAACGTCTCGGGTATACGCGCAGAATTTGGCTAACGAGCGGATAGCTTGAATAATTACAGTCAAATCCTACAAGTTAAATAAACGCAGACCTTCGACAACTATCGAAACACAGTCACATCGAAATTACCTTTCGGTTCGGTAAGACATTATTCTGTAACTGCGATTAGATTGTAAAACAGCGTACAGTGTACGTGCACACTAAACCATCACTTAGCTCCAGTGAGGACTGGACTGAATGTGGCTGACGCAACCCAAACACGCATCATTAAAGAATTAAACCAAACATTTAATTTGCGAGCCTTTGACTTGGCCGATAACGCATCCTTAGGCAAAGTCTAAAACACACGTGTTAACTGTAATATGTGTTAAAACAGAATAATTTCAACCACGGCGGCATGACATCAGGTAAAAATCACAGCACACACGCGCATCCACTCCACAGAATTTGAAGAAATAGGTTCGCCTTAATGAAACGGTTAAAACTTACTGACTGCGGAAGTTTTGCGGGTCCGGCTCCGAAATTATAAATTCTTTTCGTTTCCATTGTAAAATGTGTAAAATACTGTGTTGTAAAAGACTTCTTGTTGCGACGCTCAACTTCAGCAGCCCAATATCTCTACTGCACTTGCAACTTTGCTTTAACACAAGTCTGCGCCTAACTGTATGGCGAACGTTTCGATTGGCAGGAATAAATTTGATCGACTTCTGATTGGATGCCTGTTTTGGGCGAACCCTCTGATTGGACTTGATCTTCACGCCACTTGAAGGCAATATAACAGTAAAGGGTTATAAAAACACAAAACGAAGTCTGTTTTGGTGAGAAACGAACAACATATAATTAAAGGTAGTTTTTATAACCAGTTTTAATTTGTGGAAAAGTTTTCAGTGTAGCCATGAAATATTCCTGACAATTAAAACGTGTAATGCTTTAATTATGTTTAATTGTTCAAACACATATAATAGTGGATGTGTTATCTATAACGTTACATGTAAGTCATTATTTTTTTTAATTTGAATGCTGGGTTGTTTCTGTATACAGACATACAAAGGCCTCTTTTTCTTTTGCAAAATATGTGCATCAATTAAATTGACATTATAATCATAAAACATTAAGTGTATTATCCCAAATGCTTTGTGTTTCTGAACATTTGTTACAGTGATAAATATATATATACACACACTCTACCAGTCAAAAGCATTAGAACACCCACATTTTTCCAGTTATTTATTGCAAATAAAGTCGTAACTCCAGTGAACGACATGAAATTGTGGCCTGGAAGAAGGGTTAACTGACTGATCCATGCAAAATGAAATCTTGCAGGATCATCAAGCAGGATTTTGTGTGCTTTTGTTTTTTCTGTGTACATCACATGACCCTTTATTCCATTCATCCATTATCCACCCCCTTATCCTCTAGTAGGGTTCCCCATGGCCATCCAGCAGAGAACGTTTCGGCGCTGGACAGATACACCCAGGACTGGGCGCCAATCTATCACTCAGCACACACTCACTCACACAGACGCACACACAAACACACTCTAAATGGGGCAATTTAGAGAATTCAATTAACCTTGATCCATGTTTTTGGACTGTGGGAGGAAACCGGAGAACCTGGAGGAAACCCACGTAGACACGGGGAGAACGTGGAAACTCCTCCCAGATTGGGATTAGAACCAGGAATCCCTAGCGCTAAGAGGTGAATGTGCTAACCACTAAGCCACCGTGCCGCCCTGACCCTTTATTATGAACCCTATATTGCACTTGACCCTAAATTATGAAGTCGTTTCTGCAAAGACCCTGACTGCCAAATATGGGCATTAGAGAATGAAACAGGATTTTAGTGGTCTATAATAGGTGTGTGGAAGCTCAGTGGTTTGAGTGGTGGGCTATCAATCAGAAGTTTGTGGGTTTAAATTCCAGGTTCATTGACGTTACCAATGTGTGTCCTTGCTCAAGGCCTTTAATCCTCATTGTTTCAAGGATTCTGTGTTAACCCTGTGTTTTGACCACAAAAGAGTTTGGATATTTGTGAGTCTCTTTGATAAAAGCGTCTGCAGGTTGACCAAATGTATGTGATGTGATGTAATGTGATCTATAGGAATGACTGATTATAGTACAATTGACTTTTAAATTTAATAAGTATTCTGTAAGTGTTGATGTTGTCTAATTCATCATGTTATTCTTTTTAAAAACATCATTATACATAACACCAGTGATGGATTGGCGCCCTGTCCTAGGTCTATTTGCCCTTAGGTCTATTTGCCGAGATGTTCTCCCCTGGATGGGCATGGGGAACCCCACCGCGACCCTAATAGAGGATAAAGTGGGAGATAATGAATGAATGAATGAATTATACATAACACGATAACCTTTAACAGATTCGGGTGAATGGATTCATGATGTTCACACTGGGAGAAGCGAACAATAAAATAAGTGAAGTAACTGATCAAATAACTGTAATCTTCCTCTTTTGACAGTGTCTTAGTAACAAATAATGCATGCCCACTATTGTTGTACTTGGACCTGATGCAAAGTTTTTTCTACCCATCCACCATCAAACAATTTTGGGTTTATTTAGGTTAGTTAGTAGTTTTGCTCAAAATTGTCCTTGAATAGTGGACTGCATTCAGTCTATACAAACAGTTCCAACAGATGTTAAAAAAATCTGTTTTCAACCACATTTGAACCTAAAGCTGCATTTTAACCAAATTGTAGATGAGGAGTACATGTTGAGTCATGAAAAGTAAACGGTAAGACACAGTTGGGCTGGTTTTATTAAGGCAAAGCTTTGAGTGGTGCAAAATGAAAGCTAGAATTTGTGCTGGTTCAAAAATAGTTCTGTACTGAGCACGGCTGAACCATTGAGACATCGATTCACGGAGTACAGTAGGAAATGTCCTGCAAATAATAGAAAGTTTAAGTTCAAGTTAATTTATTTATATAGAGCTTTGTACAATACAACATTTAGAGTAATTGCCATAGCCACAGTGCTCTGGCAGAGCCATGGATGAAGAACTGACAACACCTCAAGGATATTGACGATATCTCAAAAAAAGCAGACAAGAACAGCAGTTAGAGTAAAAAAAAAAAATTTTTTAATTAATAACCAGTTTGGTTTGATACAAAATGTTCTACCACATTTGCATGCTTTACTCATTGATACGAATGTGAACCAGTCAGAAATGTGCATTACTGTTACACAATCTTATTCATTTTCTTATTTGGAAAAACATGTGCAGACCTATGTCTGTAAAAAAAAAATATTATAAGCATGTCATTGGTTAAAACAAGCAGTTTAACTTGATTGCATGATTTACATAGGATTGTATAGCTATTTTGGGGTTGAGCTTTACTGACCCAAGTTAGCTTTAGATTGCTAAAAAATGGCATAATACTGTAGGTAATTTAAGTGAGCAATCTACAATAGGTGGCTTAGTGGTTAACACATTTATGTCTTATGTGCTGGGGATTCAAATCTCAATCTGGGTGGAGTCTCCATGTTCTCCCTGTGCCCCCACGGGTTTTCTGCAAGTTCTCCACTATAGTGTGTTTGTGGGTGTGTGTCTGTGTGAGTGTGTGCACTTTGGCTGGACAGTTTGAGTTGTCATTCCAACTGAAGTAGATCTGGATTCAGGTTGCAAGTTTCGGAAATAAGACGTTTGACGCACACTATCCACTGACTCATTTATGTAGTCCACCATTGGAGATCGGTGAATCTCATCTGCTTCGTCCCAGCTTTTGTTTCTCAGCCCTTAAAGTAAAAATGAAAGAAAGCAGGCACCAATAAAATTTAAACGAAACAGCGAGCAGAAGGGCGGCACGGTGGCTTAGTGGTTAGCACGTTCGCCTCTCAGCGCTAGGGATTTCCGGTTCGAATCCCCCATCTGGGTGGAGTTTCCATGTTCTCCCCGTGTCTGCATGGGTTTCCTCCTAGTTCTCTGGTTTCCGGTTAAAATTGCCCCATATAGAGTGTGTCTGTGTGAGTGAGTGTGTGCCCAGCGATGGATTGGCGCCCTGTCCTGGGTCTATCTGCCCAGCGCCCGAGACGTTCTCCCCTGGATGGGCATGGGGAACCCCACTGCGACCCTAATAGAGGACAAGCGGGAGATAATGAATGAATGAATGAGCAAGCAGAAGCTTGAATTGCGTACTACAGTAATTAATTAGTTTGCAACTCATCACTTAGAGCTAATAAAGCCCAATATTCAAGTAATAACCAGAGTTTGATTGACACAGTGCAACTGCTACTAACTTAGTAACTCCTAAAACACTCCAAACCAAATTGGAAGCGCACGGCTCCTTATATTTCCTAGCCACAACACATCCTGGGAAAACCCTTAGGAACCTTTGGTATTGGCAGGGCAACCAGCCAAATCCTGCCCTAAAGACAAGATGGCGTGCACCAAGTGCGCCCCATGGAGTCCACAAAATGGCTGATGCAGTCGCCACAATATGTAATGTACGTAATTGTGAATTTTATTTTGTATATGCTGGTTTATATTTCTTTTTATTTTTCATTTTATATTTGTTTTTCTTTTTAAATTACTTCTCTTAATAGACATATTACATTTATTATTACATTTATTTATTATGTTGCTGAGAATGTGAATTTCCCTATTGTGGGACCAATAAAGACATATCTTATTTTGTAATGTTCTGTAAAAATATTTATTTAAATTTAGTAAAATATACTTTAAACTAAAAAGAACTGTATGTCTTAAACTACACAAGCACATCGTGTTGGGTTGGTGCTCTGGAATAATCTCAGCTCATCATTAGTAGAGGAAGTGCCACTGAAATTCTGCTATTCCAGGGAGCCCTTTGGACTTAGTAATCTGCAGTATCTGCCCCTTTTATTTCTGCTTCTCTGGTCAGTTATGCCGTAGTCACATGCTGCTCTGTCAACTCTAGTTATTACTTAAATTAATTAATTCATTCATTCATTATCTCCCGCTTATCCTCTATTAGGGTCGCGGTGGGGTTCCCCATGCCCATCCAGGGGAGAACATCTCGGGCGCTGGGCAGATAGACCCAGGACAGGGGGCCAATCCATCGCTGGGTACACACTCACTCACACAGACACACTCTATATGGGGCAATTTTTTGAGAATTCAATTAACTTGATCCATGTTTTTGGACTGTGGGAGGAAACCGGAGAACCCGGAGGAAACCCACGCAGACACGGGGAGAACATGGAAACTCCACCCAGATGGGGATTCGAACCGGGAATCCCTAGCGCTGAGAGGCAAACGTGCTAACCACTAAGCCACCGTGCCGCTTATTACCTAAATACTGTCCTATAATATCTCTAACTGCTTTTCTTGTCTGTTTTTTGAGGTGTTTTTAGCTTCTTTGATGTGTTGATGTTCTTGAAGCTTTTCATCCATGGTACTGGCAGAGCTCTGTGGCTACGAAAAATACTGGACAGAACCTGTTTCTGTTATCTGTTTGACTGGTGGTAATTTCTGTTACACTGTTTCTGTTGTTAGTTTTTGAAATTTTTGTATATCGACACCTGATCACTACACAATCTGTACATGGCTGTCCTACATTGTTGTTGCTGCCTGGTCAGAGCATGATGTATAGCAGAGTTCCATTACCTCTTTCTCATAATTTATTTACAATAATGCACAACCTCAAGTGCATTTTTGCTTTTATACAATGGTTCAACAATTCAAATTCTTAAATGTGTTTATTTAAAACAACTGGTCTTCTGCAACATAATCTAGTCCTGTTTTTAAAGTAAACATTGATTGCTAAGTAATGGAATTCCAACTTAGTGCTAATCAGTAAATGGGTCGCTGTTCATATTAATCTGTACTTCCGTTTATGGTACAATTTTAAAATGTTCTACCACTTTTGCACGTTTCACTCATTGCTACGAATGTAAAGCGGTCAGAGGTGTGCATTATTGTCAAACAATCTTTTTCTTATTTAGGTAAACATGTGCAGGCCTGTCTGTAAAAAAATCACTATAAGCATGTCATTGGCTAAAACAAGCAGTTTAACTTTGTCATGGAGGTTTGCATGATTTACATAGGATTACATTGTATAGCTATTTTAGGTTGATGATCTTTGCATTATAACCAATTTTCAAAAATGACTCACTTAAGTAAGCTTTAGCTTGCTAAAAAAGGGCATAATACTGTAAGTAATTTAAGAAAGCAATCTATAATAGGTGGCTAAAAGTCAGCAGAATATAACCAGTCCAGGATTTAAATAGGATATTAATAAATATGTCAACATTGTTAAACCTGCAAATTAAATCAGAATATAAAAAAATATTTTTTAAAAATTGATGGATTGTAAGATCCATCAATCCATTATTTTCCAATTAATCCTCTACTAGGGTCGTGGAGGGGGGTCCCCATGCCAATACAGGGAAGAACATTTCAGGCGCTGGGCAGATGCACCCAGGACAGGACGTAAAATAGATCACTAGACACACACTCACTCACATAGACACACTCTATATGGGGCAATTTGGAGCATTCAATTTACCTTGATCCATGTTTTTGGATTTTGGGAGGAAACCAGAAAACCCAGAGGTCTTCATTAACACAAATGATTTACTTAATTACCATAATGAAAAACTAGTTTAAAGTGAATTTAATATAAAATAGGTGAACTGGAACAGAGTTCCAACAAGTTGCAAATATTTCACAATTAAGATGTTTATAATTGGAAGAAAACCAAACGATGATGGCTGTAGTTTTAGCAAAATTTTTGGCCTGATTATTACATTTTTATGTCTACTAAAATGTCATTTATTAAAAGAAGTAAACGTATAAGCTTTTTAATGGGTTATACAAATGACTTTTTATTTAAAATTGTCACAAGGACTTTTGGGGACATTTACATAAACTGGATTTATTCAGGCAACACAGTGTGTGCTTAACACGTCTGCCTCTCAGTGCTGGTGTTTTAGGTTAAAATTCTAATCTGGGTTTCCATATCTGCTTGGGTTTTTTCTGGGTTCTCCAGTTTCCTCACACAATCCAAAAACATGGATTCAAGGAAAGATTGTCTGCTCTAAATGCCCTCTATATAGTCAGCATGTGTGTGTGTCTGTGTAAGTGTGGCCAGTGATAGACATTTAGTCATTTAGCAGACACTCTGTCCTGGGTGCATCTATCCGGTGCCCAAAATGTTCTCCCCTGGATGGCTAAGTGACCCTAGTAAAGGATTAAGCGAAGTTAAAGAATTAATGTTTTTATATCAGTGACATTAAATATTATAATTGAATGCAATATAGCAAGAGTGGATATGCAATATGTAAACATTATGTGGACAATTCCATCCATCCATCTTCATATAAAAATATGTAGATATGTAATCAAAAAATTATATCTAATTACATGATTTTATTTGCACAATAATGTTTATCTTGGAGTGCAGGGGAATGAGGACCGAAAACAGGAGTTTACAAGCTCAGGAGCTGGCTTTATTAACACACTTTAAATAGTACATTTAAAAGTCTGTTGTGTTGGCAATAGAGCTGCCATGCTGTCGCATCCAGCAGCTTGTTGCCAGATCTTTCTCCCCAAGGCCTGTGACATGCCTGCTTATAAAGGCACATCTCCCTGTTCAACGCATTGTCTCCGCCTCTCCTTCACACAAGTGCCACCGTGATACCACAATGATATTCATTTACATTTAATTTATTGTACAAATCTGATTTAGTACACTTGACTTTTTTTAATGATTACCATTTGAATTGTGATGGTTTAACCATTTTACTATAATAATAATAATAATAATAATAATAATTTGAATAAAGTATAGCAGTTGCCAGTAGGACTTCTGGGTTTACAGGACTCTCTCTTCTGGTTTTACAGTAATTCTAAAACACTTCTCCAAAAAGTGTGTCTGCTAATCTCCATAGCTGGGCAGTTTGAGTTGTCATTCCTTTTGAAGAAGATCTGGATTCAGGTTGCGAGTTTCTGAAATAAGACGTTTGACGCCCACCATCCATTGACTCACTTCATTTATGTAGTCCACCATCAGGGATCGGTGAATTTCATCTGCTTTGTCCCAATTTTTATTGCTCAGTTCTGTAAGAAAAAAATAAAGCAGCAGGCACCAATGAAATATCAATTAAACCGCAAGCAGAAGCTTGAGTTGCAAACTAATTAATGCATTTTGATGCATATAAAATAAGTAAAATTAAACTTAATCATTATATTACTGTTGATTAAAAACAGGGCAGCACGGCGGCTTAGTGGTTAGCATGTTAGCATGTCTATCAGTGCTGGCAATTCAGGTTTGAATCCTAATCTGGGAGTTTCCGTGTTTCTCTCTGTGTCTGCATGGGTTTCCTCCGGGTTCTCTGGTTTCCTCCCACAGTCCAAAAACATGGTAAATTAAATGGTCTAAATTGCCACTAATAGTGAGTGTGTCTGAGTGATTGTGCCCAGCGATAGATTGACATTTTTCCCTGGATGGGCACCCACAGCACCCCGCAACCCTAGTAGAGGATAAGATGGAAAATAATGAATGAATGACTAAATGAATGAGGAACAATGTGCAACACCAGGGATCCTTTTTAGTTCATACTTTACAGGTGCTCACAACAGCACCTTCAATTACATTTACATTTATCATTTAGCAGATGTTTTCATCCAAAGCGAATTTCAAATAAGAACCATACAAATCATTTGTTCAATAAAATAAGGTACACTGTTCATTATTCTGTCAAATTACCCCCACTTAAAAAAATTACATTAGATGTTTGTGAAAGAGATATGTTTAGTTGTTTCTTAAAGAGATATGTTCAGTTGTTCAGAGTTGGGAAGATCGTTCCACCATTTTGCAGTGGTAAACCTCGGTGAGTTGGAATCAACAGATGATAATCATCCCTGGGGCTTAGGGAATAAGTTGGAGTGTATTTTATATACTTAAAAAATACAGAGTGATGGTGAGAGGGGACAGGTCCAGAAATGGTCCTGTAGGCCAGAGGTAGTGCCTTGTACTGAATGCGAGCAGCTCCAGGAAGCCAATGGAGAGAAATGAGAAGTGGAGTGAAGAAGAAGAGGACATGAGAAGTGGAGAAGAGGACATGAGTTCGCTTAGGCTGGTTAAACACAAGTCGAGTTGCAGATAGGCAGCTTATTATTCATTACCATATAAAAATGAATTATGAATAAGCGAAAAGGTTTACCACTAGAATTCCAGGTAAAAAGAAGTTTTAATGAGCCAAAATATTAATTAAATCAAAGAAATGCAAAAATCCAAAGAAATTGTTCACCTTGAGAAAGACTTTGAATTCTGTTTTTGACTGGAATTGAGAGCTTTCCGTTTGTCCACATGTCTTCAAATATCTTCAGCCTTCTCTCCACATCATCACAAACCTGTTTCTGTGTAAGGGAAGTCAGGCAAAGATGTTACTCATTAATTCCCATCAAACCTACTTTACTAACCTATTTAATACAACAAAATCACAACCAAAGACTTTCTATTACTTAAAAAATTAGCATTGGGTGATTTTCAACATTGTTCTTGTGCATTTTTAAGACAGCTTCTTGTGATTGTTTTATAATAAAGCAATAAGGCACTAGAGGGCCTGCATTATTGTGAATCATCCCCGTGATTTATTCAAGATACAGCACAAGGTTGAGTGCGTTATCGTGTTTATAAAACGGTTAAATACACACTAAGGTTTGTTTCATGAATGCATTTATTGAAAGCAAAATCATTAATAATTTGGTCTAATTTGTATTATAAAACTTAAATCTGATTGACTGAGCCTCTTGTCGAGCCATGACCTTGTTGACAATAATGCACATCTCTCACGGCTTCATGTTTGTATCAGTGGTTGAAATACAACACATTATTTTCCTCATATTTTTCATAACTGTGTTCTGTAATTTGGCCACTAGATCACAGTATTTGATTGTTATAGAGACCAGAAATCTGTTACTCAGCTATAAGCGTTCACTTTAAAAAACAGTCTAGATTACATCGTGGAAGACCAGTTTATTAGTTATTAAACATTTATTTGTTTGTTAATTTTAACAAACACATTTATAACTCTTATTTTTTTTTTGTTTGTTTGTAAATCACAGGAAACAGGTGTAATTGTACTAATAACACCTCTTGCCTGTAATTTATTCACAATAATGCATGTCCTCTCATGCTTTTTTTGCTTTATCAAACCACTGTTGGAAGAATCTTTTTTTAAAAGATTTTTAAAAAACCCTCCCCCTCCTCACCAAAAATAAAAATTACATTTCCACTTTGTGAATTTTTTTTCTTGCCCATGACATACAGTAAGAAGATATCAAATTATGACAGTTCTGTAAATATTCATGTTTCATACTTAAATATTCAATAAGAATACCCCCGTCCTGTTAAAGTCATTAATGTTCACAAACATTTTAAATGCCTTTGAATCAGTGATTCTGTAAATAAATTGGAATATTGCTTTTTTATTTTTTTGTTTTACACATAGAAGTAAATTTTAGAGTGTAGGTGTAGGATTATGCCTACACTGGGTAAATATGTCTGAAAAATACAAGGGGTTAAATATTGGTGGTTCAAGTTGTTATATATTGTTGGAATTTGGAGTTTTCTCAAATGGATTAAAATGTCAATGCACTGAATGGTTAGCTACTATTACACAGAATAAAAAATATGTTTTATAATAGGAAAAGTTTACACCTAAAAATAATTAATAAAATAACTAAAAGATGACATTTATTTAGAAATATTATAATGCAGTTTTTAAATGATGCAATAAGGCACTCAAGGCTGTGCATTATTGTAAATAAATCACGGGAAAGGGGTGTTATTAGATACGATGTGTAGCGGAGTAAAGTTACACCTCTTTCCTATTATTTATTCAAAATAATACACAACCTTGAGTGCTTTATTGCTTGTATAAAAAGGTTACAAACACACAAACAAAATTATTGAAAGCATTAATGTTAATCAGCTGGTCTCTCGGTTTTTAAAATTGACTTTAATTGCTAAGTAATAGGTTTCTAGTTTTAAATTCAAATGAAAATCTATTGGACAAATTAAGGAACACACTTTAGAAAATACATTGAGAAAAAAAATTATTGTTCATCACGAATTGATACAATTGTGAAGAGTTATTGTCAATAATGGCACGCCTGTACAAACTGCTCAGCCAATTAGATTTAAGGACCGGAACTACCTGTTTTATTATAAAAATAGTGTACTGTAAAAATAGTGTACTTAACACCTAAATCTGCAATATTTTGGCTATATATAAAAACAGTTTTGCTTTTGATTGATATTTTGATAGCACCGAAGAAAAACTAGAAAAGAAAAAAGACGAGTGATGAAAAAGTCAAATATTCAATAAGAATACCCCCGTCCTGTTCTGTCCAGTCACAGAGAATCCTGGGAGTAATCACTGTGGTATATGGTAAATTTAAATTGCAAAAACATTAAACGGGTGAAGATTTTTTTTTTTCTTTTAAAATTATGCCGTTTTTTTTTTTTTTTCTTTCAAAATTATTGACCTCCTCCTTGGATCACCACCTTACCATGGTGGAGAAGTTTGCGTGCTTGAATGATCCTAGGAGCTATGTTGTCTGGGGCAAAAATGCCCCTGGCAGGGTCTCCCAAGGCGAATTGGTCCTAGGTGACGGGCCGGACAAAGAGTGGTCCAGTAAAACCCCTATGAATATAAACACCAGGAACAAGTGTACCCTGTCCGATTTAGGGTTATCAGGGCCCCACACTGGACCCAGGCCCGGGGATGGGGTTCGTCAGCATCTGGTGATCGGACACTTTCCCATGGTGCCCGAAGGAGTTACATGGGTTTCCCCTCAAATGGGCTCACCACCTATTTGGGGGGGGGGGGTAGTAGTAGGGGTTCGGTGCAGTGTGGATCGGGCAGTGGCCGGAAGCGTGAGCCTGGGCGTCGCGATCCTTGGTTGCTGAAATTGGCTTTCGGAATTCGGAACGTCACTTCACTGGCAGGGAAGGAGCCTGAGTGTGTGCGGGAGGTTGAGAGATACCGACTAGATATAGTCGGGCTCACCTCAACGCACAGCTCGGGTTCTGGGTCCAATCTCCTTGAGAGGGGCTGGACTTTGTTCTTTTCTGGAGTTGCCTATGGCGAGAGGCGTCGGGCAGGTGTGGGCTTTCTCGTGGCCCCCTGGCTTGAAGCGTGCATGTTGGGATTTTCTCTGGTGGACGAGAGGGTAGCATCCCTACGCCTTCGGGTTGGGGAACGGGTACTGACTGTTGTCTGCGCTTATGCGCTAAATGACAGTTTAGAGTACCCAGCCTTCTTGGAGTCTGTTGGGGGGGTACTAGAAAGTGCTCCCTCTGGAGACTCTGTAGTCCTACTGGGGGACTTCAACACTAACGTGGGCAATGACAGTGGGACCTGGAGAGGTGTGATTGGGAGGAATGGCCTCTCTGATCTGAACCCGAGTGGTGTTCAGTTGTTGGACTTCTGTGCAAATCACGGTTTGTCCATCACGAAAACCATGTTCGAGCACAAGGGTGTCCATAAGTGCACATGGCTCCAGGATGCCCTAGGCCGCAGTTCAATGATCGACTTTGTAGTTGAGTCATTGGACTTGCGGCCATGTGTCTTGGACACTTAGGTGAAGAGAGGAGCTGAGCTGTCAACTGATCACCACCTGGTGGTGAGTTGGATCAGATGGCGGGGGAAGATGCCGGTCAGACCAGGCAGACCTAAACGTATAGTGAGGGTTTGCTGGGAACGTCTGTCAGAAGAACCTGTCAGACAGATGTTCAACTCTCACCTCCGTCAGAGCTTCAACCTCATTCTGGGGGAGGTGGGGGACATTGAGCCTGAATGGGCCATTTCCGTTCCTCTGTTGTTAAGGCGGCGGACAGGAGCTGTGGTCAAATGGTAGTCGGTGCCTGTCGTGGCGGTAACCCTCGGGTGGTGGTCACCCCGTGTAAGGGATGCAGTCAAGCTAAAGAAGGAGTCCCATCAGGCATGGTTGGCTTATGGGACTCCAGAAGCAGCTGACTGGTACCGACAGACTAAGAGATGGATGACCTAAGAGTATAATTTCAAAAAAAGAACGTATCCCGTAAGACCCACTGCCACCTATAGTTTAATAAAGCAAATTTATTTGTGTCTAAGTTGCAGGAGAAACTACCTATTAATCAGGTTTCATGTCTGTACAAATTATGATCATATTCAGGGAATATTAATAAGGGATAATAATAGAGGAAAAAGCTTAAAATATCATAATAGGATATGAAAACACTTTTTTTTATTTTTGTATGTAGCTAAAGAATTCA
Source organism: Corydoras maculifer (assembly GCA_019802435.1). NCBI lineage: Eukaryota > Metazoa > Chordata > Actinopteri > Siluriformes > Callichthyidae > Corydoras > Corydoras maculifer. The sequence goes on from JAFMOD010000271.1 coordinate 1,093,766, forward strand.
TTAAAGTATATAGTAAAATGTAATAGATGTGTTTTGTAGGAAAAGAAAGTTTATGACCAAGCTGCATTTGAAACACCAAAAAATCCTTCTATGAATTCATTAGATAACATATTTACGTAAATGAGATGTGAGATAACAATGATGTCACAATGACCTTGAGCTTTCGCAAGCGACGACTGATCTGTTCATCCTTGAGAAAAAGTGACCATTTTTTGTCAAAACTGAAGAAAGTCTTAAAACAATACTGTGTTACTGAGCCCAGGAAATTAAAATGGGTGTAAACGCTCTGCAATCTTGAATTTTTCCACAGAATTTTTTTTTCAGTTCCCAAGACCATGTACTGTAAATATTTCGCCTGTCACCTTTCAAAATGTTTTTGAAATACCCCTATTAGAAGAATTAGACACCTAAGGTAACAACAAGGACAGTGATCCTGATCTTTGACCTAAAACGAGTCATTTAATCTGTACAACTATCTGAACACTAATGACAAATGTGAGGATAATTTCTCAATGTGTTCCAGAGATATTATTTTTACAATTACACCTATAGGTGAGATATGACTGAATTTTGACCACCAATATCTAATCAGTTAATTCTTATGTCAAAATAAACACTTATTTGTATTCGAATAAATCTCTTTAAGGATTTCTTGAAATACTGCATTTTTTTAATATAAAGGATTTGAGATAACTGTAAGCTCATTGGTAATGAGCTTTTGTACTAAAAGAAAATTTGAACAATACCTGAAGGTAGTTCTTCAAGACATTCTTGGAATATTGTAAATAGACCACAAACCAAAAGCAGTGCCTCCTGCCATGATAGGGGTCGGGGTTGTCATAAAACTTAACTATTCAAAAGTCATAATTATTTACAACTTTCAAGTTTCAACACGAGAAAAAACCTTTACAACATCAAGTGTTTATACATGTACATACCACTGAGTTGGTATTTAGAAATATGGCCAGAATTGCTTGCCTTAACTGATCATCTCAAAAATAAGTATATGACTAATCAAGAATGAATCAACAGAACAGTCAAGAGAACATGGACCACAAAAATGACCACTTGTAACTGAAGTTAATAGGGAAAAACCCCACCTTCAATTGTTTGGAAAATCTTAGAAAATGTAATAAACTGGTGAATTAACTTGTACATTTATCTAAGGGAGAAAAGTGCAAAATAAAATATTTTTAAATTTTAATTACAGACCGTGGCACGGTGGCTTAGTGGTAAGCAGGTTCGCCTCTCAGAGCTAGGGATTTCCGGGTTTGAATCCCCATCTGGGTGGAGTTTCCATGTTCTCCCTGTGTCTACGTGAGTTTCCTCCGGGTTCTCCCGTTTCCTCCCACAGTCCAAAAACATGGATCAAGTCAATTGAATTCTCCAAATTGCCCCATATGGAGTGTGTATGCATGCGTGTCTGTGTGAGTGAGTGTGTGCCCAGCGATGGATTGGCGCCCTGTCCTGGGTCTATCTGCCCAGCGCCCGAAACGTTCTCCCCTGGATGAACATGGGGAACACCACCGCGACCCTAATAGAGGATAAAGCGGGAGATAATGAATGAATGAATAATTACAGACCCTTGAACAGACCCTACAGGATAATTATACAAGTCAACATTTTGTTGACTTGTACCTGTACAGAGCAATGCCAATAAAGTTGAATCAATAAACTCAGCATATCATTACCTTTACGGTCTGTCGGCAGGCAGTTAATGCCCAATAAAGTGGAGCTTGAACATCACTGAGGTTTGGCTCACTGCCAGGTTGCACAGAGGGGTCAGACTGGATCTTTGAAGAGCATGTGTGTGAATCTGTTACTTTTCCGGATGAGATATGGCTCTTTGGGAGTGGGGTAAAACCAGCCACCGGAGGCATCAGATTACCTTGAATACCTGAATTAATAACTGGAGGGGGAGGCAATCCAGATCCAGCCTCTGCACACAAAATATAACATAAAATAAGATAACGTACAAAATGTAAATCAGTCAACGGCTTTCACATACTTCCTGCAAACTATTTCTACGTAGATTTATCTGATGTAGAAACAAGGAGTTTAAATAGCTAGGAAGAACTAAATCTAACTCAAAAATCGTACTTTGTCATTTGAAAAGAAAAATCATCCAATATTAAAAATTGAGTAGAAAAAGTGTGTAAACTTCAACTTTTGGGTCCTGCTAGTGTGATCACTTTCTATAGCAATAAGTATAACTAACAGTTTACAGTTTTGTCATTGTTCAAAATTTGTGACAACCAATCATTTTATCATCGCACAAAAGAGTAATTTACTTATGACTTATTCCTTCCACTGGACTATTTATTGAACTCCCATTTACGTGTGTTGTGCATTTGCATGATATTGTATTTTGTAATAAAAAAAAGGCATGAGAGGGTGTGCATTATTGTGAATAATTGGTGTTGTTTGGCTCGACTTGTGACAGTAACAAAACCACTGTAATTACAAATATGGTTTAATTTATAGATGTGTTTATTTAAAATCAAAATTATTAATTAACTGATCTTCTGCTATGTAATTTTTAAAGTGAACAATGATTGTTAAGCAGTGGAATAATGACTTAGTGCTCATCTGAAAAATGGCTCTCTGTTTACATGGATCTGTATTTCCATTAATGGAAATGATTAAAAATAATGTGGTACCACGTTCCATTTTATGTGGTACTTTATACTCATGTATACAAGGTGATAATGGAGAGGTGGCAGTTTTCAAAATGAATAGGTCTGGTGATCACTTTATTAAATGTTTTGTTTAACTAGTGAAGTACAATTACAAATGAACTAAAATCCCCCAAAAAATATACCATAGCAATCAGAAGAGAAATTTGATGGCTGGTACTTACCATGGCCTGTTATCTGTGGTGGTGGCAACCTCTTGTTTAAAATATTTTGTTTTGGAGCACCTGTACTAGTCTGTGAATTATATGAAAATTGTGGTGGGTCGTTCCATCCGCGTTCCTGATTTCCTGTCAAATATCAAGAAAAGGCTACATTTAGTATGTTTTAATATCCATCCATCCATCAAACACCACTTATCTGGGTCCAAGTCACAGAGGAAGGAACCTAAGCAAAAAAGTCCAAACATCCCCATCCCCAGCTATTTCTTACAGCGAGTCAGGAGGCACTTTCGGTAAAACATGCGCACACACGCGCGCACACACGTGCACAAACACGCACAAACACGCACAAACACGCACAAACACGCACGCACACACACATACGCACACACACGCACGCACGCCTGTAAACACGCCTGTAAAAAAAAGGGAAGCATCTGTACTAGATGCCCAAACCATCTCAGTTGGCTTCTCTCGATGTGGAGGAGCAGTGGCTGTACTCTGAGCCCCTCCCATATAACCAAACTCTTTACCCTATCTCTAAGGAAAAGCCCGGTCACACTTTTTTTTTCCGGCCGCTTGTATGAATGAATCTCATTCTTTAGGTCACTACTCAAAGTTCGTGGCCACAGGTAGGAACGTAGAATGATAGTAAATTTAGAGCTTTGCATTCTGGCTCAGCTACCGCTTTACCACAACAGACTGAAGCAAAGTCCACATCACTGCAGACAGCGCACCGACTCATCGGTCAACCTCCAACTCCATTTTTCCATCACTCATGAACCAAATGCCCAGATTCTTACACTGCTCCACTTCAGGCAGAATCTTTTTATAAAAATATTTATCCATCCATTATCTTCCGCTTTATCCTCTACTAGGATTGTGGGGGGGTTCCCCATGGCCATCCAGGGGAGAACGCTTCGGGCGCTGGGCAGATACACCCAGCACAGGGTGCCAATCTATCACTGGGAACTCACACAGACACACTCTATATGGGGTAATTTAGAGAATTCAATTGACCTTGATCCATGTTTTTGGACTGTGGGAGGAAACCAGTGAAGCCGGAGGAAACCCACGCAGATAATCTATCGCTGGGCACACACTCACTCACACAGACATACACACTCTATATGGGGCAATTTGGAGAACTCAATTGACTTGATCCATGTTTTTGGATTGTGGGAGGAAACCGGAGAACCCGGAGGAAACCCACACGGACACAGGGAGAACATGGAAACTCCACGCAGATGGGGATTCGGGAATCCCTAGCGCTGAGAGGCGAACGTGCTAACCACTAAGTCACCCTGCCGCCTTATAATAATATCTACATATTAAATTCATTTCAAGTTAAATAAATGTTGGATGAGACAAAAACAAAAAATTGGACATTGAGAGTTTTAATATCAAGATTTGAATGGCTTGAAACAAGGTATGATCTTTAGACCTGGACAAGCCAAAGACACTATTATAATACAGCCAATTTGGTGGGTATTTTTCTACAATGGCGTTAAAAGTATACAGAGAGTGTTTGAGGAAAAACATCCAGTAAAAGAAAATGAAGGTAGATAAAAGGTCTGAGGAAGATGCAAAGAACTGTTCTGACCAGCATTCCACACAACTCTGACTAAAAGAAAGAAATGAAAACTCCTCATTCAACAGCAATTGATCAGTATAATTGCCTTTCTCTAATAAAGAGAATGACTAGATTTCAGCACAAACCCCTTGGGACCTTTGCCCCTGAACCATAAAAGAATGGCACTTGCTCAGATACATGCAGATTAGAACACACAGCATAAAGTGATGAAATCACATGTCAAGTGTCTGAAATTCTGCTGGTAATTGTGGAGTAGTGGTACGAGAAATGGTTCCTGGGTCCTTTCACCTTGGAGACAGAATGTCTTTTGGCTGATTTTCTTCATCATTAACTTGGTTGGACTCATTGTTAAACTAATAAAAATTTTAGTATACATTGTTTTGGCTTACAAACTTTTGTGCTTGTGTTTATTGAATTTGTTCTATATATATATATATATATATATATATACGGTGGTTTAGTGGTTAGCACGTTCGCCTCTCAGCGCTAGGAATTCCCGGTTCGAATCCCCATCTGGGTGGAGTTTCCATGTTCTCCCCATGTCCGCATGGGCTTCCTCCGGGTTCTCCGGTTTCCTCCCACAGTCCAAAAACATGGATCAAGTTAATTGAGTTCTCCAAAATGGCCCCATATAGAGTGTGTTTGTGTGCATGTCTGTGTGAGCGAGTGTGTGCCCAGCGATGGATTGGCGCCCTTTCCTGGGTGTATCTGCCCAGCGCCCAAAACGTTCTCCCCTGGATGGGCATGGGGAACCCATGGAATCCCCCCCCCCCCGCGACCCTAATAGAGGATAAAGCGGAAGACAATGGATGGATGGTTGTAAAGTGGGAGGTTGAGCAGAAGGGGGGGTTCCACATGCCTATTATGTCCATATGCCAAATACCACCATGACACACACGCGCATAAATACTATATGAGGCCAATACAGGGCTCCACCAAGATTGGGATTATATATATATATATATATATATATATATATATATATACACATATATACATATACACACAGAGTTTTATAACAGAGAGCTGCGCGTGGAGAACTCCCAAACAGTTTTATTGCCCCCGTATTTGGTCAGCTATCAAAACACACAAACACACGGCTTAACGCATTAACCAATAAGTCTAGAGAGGGAGGATTACTAGCCAGTCCAAAATGGAGGCGGGATTACTACTGACCATTAAGGGCGGAGGGGGCGGACCTTCACAAAAACGGGTTTTAAAAAAACTAGTAGACAACATAAACAAAACTGGACATCACAACACTAATACAACAAAAACATACATATATAGAAAAATATATCAGACATAGTATGTATAATGTACAATACCTGGTTTAATATAGAAGTCGTCCATGGCTACGTAACGAACTAAAAGACTCCACACATAAAGTGGAAATGCCAACACAACAGTGTAAGAGACACTTCCGGGAGAGCTGGGGAAAAAACTTTCAAGATAAAAGTCAGTAATTATGGAAGCGCAAGAAACTTCTGCCTTTAAATCTCAGAATTCTGAATATATAAATAAATATAGGGGCGGCACGGTGGCTTAGTGGTTAGCACGTTTGCCTCTCAGCGCTAGGGATTCCCGGTTCGAATCCCCATCCGGGTGGAGTTTCCATGTTCGCCCCGTGTCTGCGTGGGTTTCCTCTGGGTTCTCCGGTTTCCTCCTACAGTCCAAAAACATATCCATAGTCCATATAGAGTGTGAGTGTGTCTGTGTGAGTGAGTTTGTGCCCAGCGATAGATTGGGTGTATCTGCCCAGCGACTGAAACCCTCTCCCCTGGATGGGCATGGGGCTGCTCTAAATTACCCCCATATTTCTACCTCCAATGATAATTCTCACTTCATAAAATTCACCACTGCAAAATGGTAGAACGATCTTTCCATTCCTGTCCGTAAAGCTGAGTCACTTTGCATCTGCAAGAAACATCTCAAAACATGCATTTTCCACAAACACCTAATATCGGAAAATGATTAGTTTTCATAATTTTACTGTGGAGCTGGCTTTTCCGTAACTACTGACTTGGGTTGGTCTCATTTGCAAATTTCTTTGCACTGTGTGTGTGTGTGTGTGTGTGTGTGTGTGTGTGTGTGTGTGTGTGTGTGTGTGTGAAAATAAGTGTGTGCCCAATGATAAATTGGCGCCCTGTTCTGATTGTATCTGCCCAGCTTCCAAAATGTTCTTATAGCTATGAGCATGGGGATCTCACCCCCCACCCCCACCTCACGATCTTAGTAGAGGATTAAGATATTGAGATAATTATATGCTTTAGTTTTTTTCATTACATTTTAAAATGTATTTCTCATGTGATATTTAAATCTTTAGATCCTAATTTTATTCTTCCTTTACATATTTCTTATTTATTTACAATTTACTTTAAAACTTTTTTTTTGTTAGCTATTTGCATTTTTCACTACAGATTTGAACAAAAAAATTATTAGCTTCTTGTGTGAGCATTTTGTCAAGCATTTTGCTGCAAATTATACCGCACATCACTGTACATGTGTCAAATAAAATTTGATTTTACACACATACACTGCTTGCCAACAAAAAAGCCATACACTTTAATATTCCAATAGTCTGCCATCAGCCTTGATTTCAGAAGGCGTTTTTACCACAAACTTCCACAATGTCAGAAAATTTATTTCTATCCAGAGTTGTTTTAATTTTTCCCCAAGTTCAAGTATTGGTGGTGTAGATTTGGATCACTGCACAAAGTCTTTTCCAGCACATCCCAAGATTCTCAATGGGGTTTAGGTCTACAGTTCAAGTCGTGTAATTAACCACATACATAAAGTATATTTTACAAATGCTTTTATTTTAAATCATTGTACTAAACTGTGGTAAATAAAATCTATCACATATTTTCACCAGACTTTTCTGATGACCTTAAACGTAATATGTAAAACCTACTTTATAATCCAACCATTACTATGAAACAAAAATCAAAACATAAATTTACCATTGCATGTAGTTCAAAAAACTCTTGCCGCTGTTCAGCTTTGGTGAACAAATTTTTTATCCACATGGATTTTTGGATGCCTTAAAAAAAAAAAGACATTTCATGCTTTTTTAATATGAAAAGTGTTTAATTTGGCAAAAGTCCGATAAAAACTGAGTCAGTCTGGCAACTCTGCTCTGACGTATTATGATCACACAAAATCCCCATTACTCAAATGGCTAAGTCCATCATGTAGCTGATACTATCTAGAATTTATGCAAGAAATCAGCTTAAATACAGTTTGCTGAGGGGGTCCTTGTGATCTAAAAAGTAATTTGATCTGAAAAGTGCTTTCAAAAATGTCCCGAGACAGAAGACTTCAAGCTGTTGGTAAGTGTACTTTTTTAATTTGTAAGGATTACAGTCACAGAGTAAACTGATTGAGTAGATTAAATGTATGAAAGGAAGGATATTGTGCAACTTTATCATTTGCTTAATATAAATGTATATATATATATTATATATATATATATACACACACATATAGATTTTTATACCTAATATTCATATATAAAACCACTATAATTATTATTCACAATTATATTCATAACTTTGTTATATATATATATATATATATATATATATATATATATATATATATATATATGTTATATATATATATATATATGAAGTAAGTTTATGAATATAATTGTGCATAATAAAGTCAGGGCTGTTTGAAAATTTTCAAGTTTGCTCTCTATGTAGGATGTTTCCCCTATTTGCAGGGATCCTTGTACTTTATAATTTGCTAGAAAGATGCTTTTGTGTTTAAGTTGCTTTCCTCTTTTGCAGTTTTATTATTGCTACCCATAACTTTTCAAGTCATGTGTACCACTCCAGCTATCAAATCAGCAAAACAAGAAATGAAAAAAATGGCTCATAAAGTACTTCAGATTCTGGTGGGTTTGGAAAAATATTTTTCCCATATATGTTTGCTGATTTTAATGTTTATCATACAGCTGATGAAGAAAGAGACTGAAAACAATGTTTAAAATATAAAGGTTTAGTATATTTCAAATTTTATTTTCAACAGCAAAAGGAACAAACGTGCATTCACATGGAGGTCCAGACTGTTGGCTGCATCAAAGACCTGAAGACTAATTTCACGGATTGTGAGCTCATCTCAGTCTTTGGTGGATATCTCTCTGAGGCAATTGACTTAGAATTTCAGGTGGTTGTAACAGAGTTGAAAGCAATCAAGCAACACATTCAGGGATACCAGAAGAAAATCTGCAGAGTTGTGCATAAAATAAAGAACTGTGAAGAACCCTTAATGAAAAATTCTGATGATTATGAAAAGCTTTGTAATGTTATAAACCTTTTAAAACTTTTTAAGCAGTGGACTTCCACATAGGTAGATAAACTTTTTTATTATCTATTTATTGTTTGCATTTTTATTTATTTGTTGTTTATTAGCTTATTAAATTTTGGATGTGAACAAAGTAAAAGGCTGTTTTGTCTACTATGTTTTAAAATTTGGGGGGACAGAGATCAAGGTGTGTGATTATGTGCTTCTGATACTGTGCTGTAATAAAAGTGCTGAGAAGCAGTTAACATCCTTTTTTTCTCAAATCAGTGGAGTGATCTATGGCGATCTACATGCACTGTGAGATCGACCAGTCGATCGCCATCAACGAATTGGGCACGCCTGTTTTAAAACATAAAACTATTGCCCAAAAAATAACAGCATTAGTTTTTAATTAGTAATCCACACTGGCTTTAAAAGTATTTCATGCTGACAGAACTTCCTGCCTGTTGCCACCGCTTATGCTTGCTTGTTTCAGCATAGCTATAGATGTCAGCATATCCACTGTGAGCAAAAGAGTATTCACTCTTACAGAAAACACAAAGCGCAGCACATTTGTTTCCCTGAACTTTTCGAAAAGTACATATTCTCATAACAAATGTGATTTTCGGGTCACAGAATCCAATGGTCACAGTATTTGCCGTTGTAGCTGTGTTTGGAGGAGCGGAGATTGGGAAGATTTTATTCATCCATTCATTATTTTCCACTTTATCACAGGGTAGTTCCCCATCCCCATCCAAGGGAGAACGTTTCGGGCGCTGGGCAGATACACCCAGGACAGGGCACCAATCTATCGCTGGTCACCCACTCGCACACACAAACACACTCTATATGGGGCAATTTGGAGAATTCAATTGACCTTGATCCATGTTTTTTGAACTGTGGGAGGAAACATGAGGAACATAGAAACTCCACCCAGATTGAGATTCAGGCGAATGTGGTACCCACTAGGCCACCATCACTGATTTTAATCATTATTGTTAGATTTAGTTTGGATGTTGTGTAACAGACACGTTTATTTATATTTATCTATATAAATACGGGGCGGCACCGTGGCTTAGTGGTTAGCACGTTCGCCTCTCAGCGCTAGGGATTCCCGGTTCGAATCCCCATCTGGGCGGAGTTTCCATGTTCTCCCCGTGTCTGCATGGGTTTCCTCCGGGTTTTCCGGTTTCCTCCCACAGTCCAAAAACATGGATCAAGTTAATTGAATTCTCAAAATTGCCCCATTTAGAGTGTGTCTGTGTGAGTGAGTGTGTGCCCAGCGATGGATTGGCGCCCTGTCCTGGGTGTATCTGCCCAGCGACCGAGACGTTCTCCCCTGGATGGGCATGGGGAACCCCACCGCGACCCTAATAGAGGATAAGCGGAAGATAATGAATGAATGAATGAATATATAAATACGGACCAACTCAGGGTGCATATTTTTTCAATTCGTGACGATTCCGTAAATTTCTTTGTCCCTGTAAATTAAGGCGCAATCAAAAGCACGGCGGATGAAAGGCGTGCGCCAGATTTGAACGCGTTCAGTGGTTTGTATGGAAATAAAAAAAAAGGAGAACATCGTAGGTCGATTTTAGCCTTTCTAAGTGTTTTGAGCACCAATATAGCAAAATAACATGCGTTATTGATATAGATTATAGGAATTTATGTATTATAGTATTTATAGTATACTTCATATTTATAGTATTTACGATTATAGCAATAAAATATATTGTTATAGATGTTCAAAAATGACGCTTCTATTGGAATGAACACACGTAATGCAGTTATTAATGTATTAAAGTTATTAAAGTGATATTCGACATTCAACAGATATTCGCGTTTTGTTCCGCATCCCACTCTCAATCAAAGACCTAAAATCATTTCATTTTATGAATCTCTACTGAATCGAAAACAAACAACAACCTTCATATTTGTCAAAATCCCCGATCAGTTGATTTATCCGAGTAAATCGATCCATGTAGCCGGAATCGCAGCGGCAGCCGTATGGGACAGCAAGAGACCGTCTATAAAGTGCAGTTATTGGGGAAAAAACGAAAAACATCACTGATTATTCATTCATTCATTCATTATCTTCCGCTTATCCTCTATTAGGGTCGCGGTGGGGTTCCCCATGCCCATCCAGGGGAGAACGTCTCGGGCGCTGGGCAGATAGACCCAGGACAGGGCGCCAATCCATCGCTGGGCACAAACTCACTCACACATACACACTCTAAATTGGGCAATTTTGAGAATTCAATTAACTTGATCCATGTTTTTGGACTGTGGGAGGAAACCGGAGAACCCGGAGGAAACCCAC
>JAFMOD010000271.1:1104903-1151817 GCA_019802435.1 Corydoras maculifer
CTTATCCTCTATTAGGGTCGCGGTGGGGTTCCCCATGCCCATCCAGGGGAGAACGTCTCGGGCGCTGGGCAGATAGACCCAGGACAGGGCGCCAATCCATCGCTGGGCACAAACTCACTCACACATACACACTCTAAATTGGGCAATTTTGAGAATTCAATTAACTTGATCCATGTTTTTGGACTGTGGGAGGAAACCGGAGAACCCGGAGGAAACCCACGCAGACACGGGGAGAACATGGAAACTCCACCCAGATGGGGATTCGAACCGGGAATCCCTAGCGCTGAGAGGCGAATGTGCTAACCACTAAGCCACCGTAACATCACTGATTAGCTGGTGATAATTCAATACGCGGCGGCACGGTGGCTTAGTGGTTTAGTTCGCCTCTCAGCTCTAGGGATTCCCTGGCTCGACCCGGCTGGAGAAGTATTGAGGAGGTACTGAAAATGCTACCTGGACCTCACTTTGAAGAGAGACAGCAGCTTCCACCTGGTCTTCATAAGAAACGTAAGTTAATTTAGTAAAAGTAGCAACTCGTACTTAAAAAAATCTTGCAAGAATAAAAGTGTTAATAAAATAATGTGGTAATGGGTACCTCAGGCGGCTTAGTGGTTAGCACGTTCGCCTCTCAGCGCTAGGGATTCCCGGTTCGAATCCCCATCTGGGTGGAGTTTCCATGTTCCCCCTGTGTCTGCGTGGGTTTCCTCCGGGTTCTCCGGTTTCCTCCCACAGTCCAAAAACATGGATCAAGTTAATTGACTTCTCAAAAATTGCCCCCTATAGAGTGTGTCTGTGTGAGTGAGTGTGTGCCCAGCGATGGATTGGCGCCCTGTCTTGGGTCTATCTGCCCAGCGCCCGAGATGTTCTCCCCTGGATGGGCATGGGGAACCCCACCGCGATCCTACTAGAGGATAAGCGGGAGATAATTAAGGAATGAATGAATGGGTACCTCACTAGTGGTTGTGAAAAAGTATAGTAATTGAGGTAAACAGTGTGCTTGTGGGATTATAGTTTTTGTGGCACTGTGCCTTTAAGCTACATTGACCTTGTTGCACTAGCCTTGTCTTCAAAGTAACATACTTTTACTGTCCCTCTAATAAACTTCTAACCCCTCCCAATGAAAATCACTAATGTGTAACTGATGTTAATTTTTGACAATAAGATAATTGATGGATCACTTTATTCAATTAATTTGTGTCGATTGGGGTTGAGGCTTTTCTTAAATAATTGGGAAGTAATAACATACGGACGGCACGGTGGCTTAGTGGTTAGCACGTTCGCCTCTTAGCGCTAGGGATTCCCGGTTCGAATCCCCATCTGGGTGGAGTTTCCATGTTCTCCCAGTGTCCGCTTGGGTTTCCTCCGGGTTCTCCGGTTTCCTCCCACAGTCCAAAAACATGGATCAAGTCAATTGAGTTCACCAAATTGCCCCATATAGAGTGTGTCTGTGTAAGTGTGTGCCCAGCGATGGATTGGCGCCCTGTCCTGGGTCTATCTGCCCAGCGCCCGAAACGTTCTCCCATGGATGGGCATGGGGAACCCCACCGCGACCCTAATAGAGTATAAAGCGGGAGATAATGAATGAATGAATTCAATACGCTTCATTCCAACCTAAGAACCATTTCAAAGTGAAAATTATAATTGAGCTTAACTTTTCAATGTTGAATAATGATCATGATTTTATACTTTCATGTTTTATTTTTAAACATTATAAATACATATGTACTGCTTTCACACAAATTTCTGCTGTAAAATATCATTATGACAATCAAATATAAACAGTAGTTATTTTTGGTAAAAAAAAAATTATTTTAAATTTAAAAAATGCTATTTTTCAAAGGTACAATTTCCTACTGTGAAACAGAACAAAGACAAAAAGTAAAAAAAAAAAAAAAAAAGCTCACAGAGACACAGCAGGGGAACATACGTAAAATAAAAATACATAAAATAAAAAATAAGAGATTTATTTCATGAATAATACGCAAACCAAAGAACACAACCAAGGACCTGAAACTCTTGGTAATGAGAGAAAGGCTTAAATAACAAAAGTAGGGCTGCGACTAACGATTATTTTGATAATCAATTAATCAGTCGATTATTATTCCTTTAATTAATCGATGAATCGGATAAATAAATAAAAAAATTCCATGTCTTTACATTACATTCACAATTAGTCATTTAGCAGACACTTTTATCAAAAGCGACTTACAAATGAGAACACCACAAGTCAGTAGTTATGAAGAAAACCAACTACACTGTAGAATTATTAAGCAGGTCAATAAATTCCTGGTTTTATTTACAGTATGAGTTTAAGGCATCCATGTCGCCCCAAGAGCAATTAAACACAAATCTGAAACACACTGGTACAATATGTAGCATAGTGTGAAAAAATACTAAATTATACAAATTTGTGTAGCTGTAATATGTTACCTAATCCTCATCACTCCCATACAATGCAGTGTCTTCACTCATATTTTGTCAAAAAATTAAACCGTGAAGCTTGATCATTAATTAGCACCATTGTGTACAATTTGTATGTATTTATAAAGCACATTTAAACACTGCCTAAGCTAATTAATTGAAAATATAAAGTAACACGTTCTCCATCACTGTTATTATCAGGTATCAACCTGGATAATTGGATATGGATATTTGAAGTTGATTCACTTCAAAACCAAAGAACCTCAGGATATTGTACTGATTTACTCTGCTGTTGAGCTCCATCATCCTCACCGATGACTCCAACATGTTTCGTTTCAGGTGGTGTATCATCACCATGGTGCTGCGTGCAGGTGAAATGATTTTCGCAGAGCTCGCAGGTTACACGTTCTTTAGTTGCGTGAAGCGCTCCCGCAGTTTTAATAATTTAAACAGAAGCTTTTTTCCTGAGTTGGCATTTGTAGGATTTATTAAACTTTGTTAAACTTTGTTTCACAGATTCCACCTCCACCTCGTTCTGTTCAACCCGCTTATTTTTCAAAGAATGTCAAATATCAAACTAACTCTACCGACGTGGTTATTATTTGATATTTTCTGTTTATGAACTGTATAGCCATCTTAAACTTCTTAAAAAGGTGTTTACATTGCTACTCGGCCAAGTTGCACTGCAAGAATTTTTTTTTGATGCATTCGACTTTAGATTCCAATTCAGAGGGTGTTCGTTTATGTGGTACCTAATAGAAAAATCAGCTTTCCATTAAAAGCGACACCACTTGAAAGCATGGTTACAGCAGGGTAGAGAGAACACGGAATTTTTTTCTGCATTATACAGCAATTGTGAGGTTTGGTTGTGGAAGTATTTTAAACGTGCTAACACATTTAACCAGAGCTAATAAAACAAAACCTGAACCTAACTTTTAAACACTTTGACTAAATCTGCGATTTTTTTCGTGAGTGAACATGTGCACAACCAATCCTCATTTTGAGATGTGAAATCAGACAGGAACAAATCCAGTACTGAAGCAATGAGCATCTACAGTAACGCCTCACATATCGTTGGGGGTTACGTTTCAGAGACCCCGCAATGTAGCATTATAATTATTGGATAATTTATTTTTATGGCTTCACAAACCCTTCCCACACTCGTATAAATACTTTATGCTAGTAAACACTTTCTAAACTCTTAAACCTCTGAATTTAGAAACATGTATAGATATATACAGAATTAAGATATATTTCAAAAACCAACCTGAGAAAACATTTCATCGTCTTTGCTCCCATGCAATTTTACCCCAATGATTAATAAAGTATTCTGATATTATTTATATCCAGCAATTGTGGACCCTGGTTTCAGACATTTAACCCACACTTAACCATAAATTGTGTCTCTTGTTACACCCCTAATTATTGGTGGTGCATTCAACAAGGAAACAATGTTTTTATTTCCATAAGAAACAAAATGCCATTTCCTCAGCAGTTTGTAATCATATGTGCACCCTGCAATGTGGACAAGTGGATTAAACAAGGATAGTCTGGCCTCTTCGTACTCTGCATGGGTTTCCTCCCACAGTCAAAAAACATGTCAATCAAATACTCCAAATTACCTCATAGAGTGCATCGGTGTGAGTGTGCCCAGCAATAGATTGGCACCCTGTCCTGGGTGTTCCCTCATAACTTTTATATGGTAAGCAAAAAAAATAAAAATATACATATACATATATACCTAACTTAAAATTTTTTAATCAGCATCAAAAACAAAACACAGACACTACCTTTTCATATTCATTTTTTATTTTTAAATGTGCTTTTGATATCTTAAATAGAAAAGAACATGCAAAACATACAGAACTAGCAAGTTATCAACAACTGCAACCAGTTAGTTGACATGTGAAACACCTTTTAACAAATATTGCTCAAAAAAACTGTTCCGTTTGTCCATAGAACGGCACATTTTAAAAACGAGGGTAGAGAATAAGGTTAAAAAAAAAAAAAAAAAAAAAAAGAGGACACTGCATTACATTGAGACAAATCATATAACAATGTGTAGTCATGACATTAATATAAGAAATTGTTTTATGTTGCTGGGAAAGGATTAATTGCAATGAACTGAAAATCCATAATCATAAAAATACAATGAACTCTGTAATCAAAAAGATCATGCCATCAGCTACTTTAGATAATAAAGCAATGAAGTTCAAGTGTGCATGCATTGTTGTGAATAAATCATGGAAAAGCTGTGTTGTTAGACATGACACATAGCGGAGTATAATTCTCTTTCCCGTGATTTATTCAAACTATTGCACAACCTCGAGGACCTTATTGCTTTTATAAAACAGTTACATACACACTATAAGAAAAAAATCTAGTCATTTTTAAATTGAATGCTGATCTGAAGTTCATGTTTCTATTTTCTCTAACAATCAAATATTGCCATCTAGTGGCCAACTTGCTGAACGTGGTTGACAAAATAGGGAAAATAATGTATTATATATCACGCATTGAAACGTATTTGAAGCGGTCAGAGTTGTGCATCATTGTCAGTTATGTCATGGCCGGACAAACAGCTTAACCAGCCAGATTTCAGGACCAGAACTATCCGTTTTATAAGACATTTTACACAGTGTTACACAAAAGTTTTAGACACCCTAGGTCAACTTCATTATACTGCCTTTCTTCAGCAATGAGATCAAACCCTGGCAAATAAAGAGACAACTAAAATAACATGGTTATTAAAGTAAATGAAACAAATAAACCTCGGTAAGATAAAGTCTTAGAAAAAACATACAATGCAATCCCACTTTTAGAAAGATATGAAGGTACTACTTAAACTTTCCAAACAACATCTTTAATAACCAACTGATTATAAATGTCTGCAAATGTGTCATACTTGCAACTTTTTGATAATTTATGCAGTGTAACATTGAAATTGAAACATTCTCAAGCAGAGTGACCTAAAGACTTGCGGTACAAAAAAAGCCATAAACACCTTAAACAGTTAATGTATAAAACGATACAACACATTTGGTGCTTTAATAAAAAAAAAGAATAACAAAATAAAAATTCTAAAAGCTGGAAGACATAAATGACCATGTTCAAAAAGTTTAAACAAAGCACCTGAAACCTTAATAAGGACATAGAAAAAACACTAAGCTTTCCATAAACTAAGCCTAGATAAACTAGTGCAAACAAGTAACTGCAGATAAGGCAATGATGTAATAATGGGAATAATGTTAAAGGAAGACTAAGCGAAGACAAAAAAAGCTGATTCTTTTGAGGCTATTCCCTTTTAAACATGTTTTGGAGTCATTTGGTTTTTCACAAAGGCAGAGAGGTAAAGCCCACTTGTTTTAGTCTTCTTAACACTGTTCAAAAAAACGCTGAATTTTTTGATATTGCTAAAAGATTAAACATAAAATAAGACAGCAAATCACTTTCCTCTTGTTATACTAGATTATAGTAATAGCTAATCAAAACACAGCTGAGGGGGGATATGATGGCTTTCTTTCCAATATCATACATACATTTCCAGAAAGTGAATTAGTCATCTCTCATGCAATCGGGAACAAAGAACTAGGATGCATTAGGGTGCTGTTTGGAGTTGGTAATAGATTGTACAGCTTCTACTGGAAGGAGTGTGGGGTTGGTCAAGATGGAGGTGGTGGTGCTTAGCTGCCTGAGTGTCCCTAAAGCCACTGTTTGAAGTAAGAGTGAGAGAGAGAGATTAAGTGAGATTAAGTGACAATAAGAGAGAGAGATTACAACATCTTCGATAAAAAAAAATACTGCCAAATAAAGATCTCGGAGGCAAATCGTTAGTAAAATCTATAAGTGTGGAAGAGATGGTACTTTAGTAATAGATTGGCTTTAGTTGAGGACTGGACTTTAAACTAATGCATGGTTTAGACTTTTTTTTTAAGATGTAGCTAGAAAGCCACCTAAAATAATTGTGAAGTTTGCTAATTACATGTTGTTTTAGTTGTTTGTGAGAGATAAGTGCACAAGTGTAGAGGAGCAGTCGCATTGCACTGCAGGCATTTGATGGGACACTAGTTACCTAGTGACTGAAATTTAATTTCATCTAATTAGAATTCTCTATTAAATTAAAATAGAACCAATTCTATTCAATAATTGGTTTTAGTAAGCAATATCATATCACGTTCTTAGTTTTTATTGTTAGAAAAATATAAATAAGACATTTTTGTGCATCAATTACTCTGCACAATAAAATTTTTATAAATTTACAGATTAGGCTTTGCTCCTCCATCTGGCAACTTAAGGACACATCTACCACTTCATGTGTATATTAACACATCAAATTAAATTTCAACAAATAGCCATGACAAACAAGAAATCCTAACAGTAATATCACATTTGAAATATGTAGAGTTTTGTTATATTAAAAATAACAAACAAATACCTTATCAAATATATTTTTTCTCTGCAGAAGGAAGCCAAAGGTTGTAAGAAATAATTAGGTATACATAAGTATTTATGTATAAATTAAAAATTAAAAATCGGTTTTACTCTGTCATTTGGCAATTTAAAGACATATTTAAGGCTCTATGTTCACATTAACATGTCAAATTAAAATTTCCTGATTTCAACGAATATAGTCATGACAAGCAGAAAATCCCAATCTCAATAATAAACTTGAAATATGCGATTAAAAAAAATAATAAACAAATATATTTTTGCTCTGCACAGGCAAGCCAAAGGTTGTGAGTAATCATAAGAATGCACATAATTATTTAATGCAAATGTGCCTATATTAGTAGTATATGAGGTTATGTAAAAAAGTTTTTTTTTTTACTAATAATTGTGGAACATACTGTATACAACATTCAAAGTTAATGAACATTTATACAGCCTAAAAAAATATTACTAAAATGATGCCATATGGTAAACAAAGTTTTTGAAGCTCTAATAAACATTAAATATGCTTTCATAACCACATGATTATTTTGAAACCTCCTACAACAAAACACTCAACAATATCTTTTTCTTCCTTTAAACTATACTAGGGAAGAAAACAAGTAATCAACATGCTCATAAAAAAGCAAAGCCTAAATAATAAATACAGGTTTATAAAATACGCACTGGGTCTGAGAACAAGTAGTGTGCAGTCACGGTCCATCCACTGCATGGTTGTCTCACACAATTCCTTTTTGTTTGTGGTGGACACATTACCATTAAAAGACTCAAACAGAGGCTTAATGATAATGCTGAACTGCAAAAGAAAAATGTTAAGGAAATACTCACTTGACTTTTAATATTACTGAGACTGAAACTATGTTCTGTGGTCAGATGGCATGGTAATCAAGATTCTCTCAAACACTTGAGGTGGGTTTGGAGGGTGAGGAAGGATGATCCCACTGTAAAGGACTTAATTGTCCTTAAATGTCAGTGGTTTCTCCAATAGAAGATCCAAAATAGACAAAATTTATTGAAAATGATAACTGCTGCCGTTTCTGCAAGATGCAAAAGATCACTAAAAAGGCAAGAAGGTTGTTTTGTAACTTACTGGAACCAAATATATATTTTTGGTAAAAATGAATATTATGTGTAAAAAATAAATAAAAATAAACAAAGAAAAAAACTAAACTCCAGAATAAAAATTATCCACCTGTCTGAAACACAGTAGTGGTAGTAACTTGGTTCTGGCCAAGTTTTTTTTTTTTGCTGAATTTGGGCAAAGACAGCTTGCGACCATCAATGAAATACAAAATTCTGTTTCCACCAACAAATTATAAAGAAAAAATGTAGATTGTGCATATTCATACATAATATGTCTGTATGTGGAGTCCAGACTGTTTACAGATGAATGTGACTACTTTTTTTGCCTTGTAAGTATCAACAAAGATCACAAGTACTTTAGTCATGCAATGATGCACGTCCACAAACTAGTGTTCTGAAGAATAATATATCCCTCTACTTCTTTATTAAAAAAATTTTTTTTTAAAAAGGTTGCTCTTTTGCTCCTAACCATTATCCCAATATTTGGTTCACATCCATTTTACAATAATATATGTGATGTTGGATAATTCAATAATAATTCTAGTCTGTTGTCTTAGTAGTTTGGGTTTGTTCATATAATCTACTGAAAGGTGTGAAATATATAAAATTATAAAGGGTTCACAAAATTTCAAACACCACTGTAGCTTTATGATGAATGTAACTTTAGTAATGAACTATTAAAGCTATTGACAATACTATGTAGAAATTATGTTTTGGTGCTTAAACTAACATGTAACACAGGTTTTTCTCACAATCTAAATGCTTAGACTACTAAAATTCTTAGATGTAATTAGAAGAGGTCCTGCATACTTATACCGATGCTGCATATCAAAACGCTAAATGAGCGAATGATGAAACAATAACAAATATCAGCTAACCAAAACCACAGTGTGGAAAATGTCTTTCTAGAACTACAAATGGCTGATAAGAAGAGATACTATGCTGCACAAAGAGCTACAAAAGCTCCTCCAAATGCAGCAGCATTTCAGTAATGAAATAACAAAAAATATTTATAAGAAAAAGCTGTGGGAACTACCATCGAAGGTCATTTTCTCTGAAAAGTCATTTGTTATCACTTTAATGAAAATGATTTGAGATAACTCAATATTTTGCCATAACTCAATTCCAACAAAGAACTGTTTTATAGTCTGATAGCTTTTTGGTAAGAACATTAACCCAACAGAAGCATAATCAGAGAATCTCCTAATTAGTTTATTTTTTGAGGGAACTTATCACTCCAATACCATACCAGGTATTCTACAAATGAGTTACTAGTATAAAGTGCATATATAATGTTGACAATCATTCGCTGACAATCAAGTGACCATCAGGAATCAGGTATGTGAAATATCCTAATAAGTGAACATCTGAAATGGGTGAAATCACAGGCTTGATTTAATCTCATTAAACAAAACAGAATAGTGTGTAGGAATTTAGACTTGTAAGGCATTTTAAGTCCCAGTTTTTTTTAAGACTTTGGATGCCTCCTATGTGTCTGTCTCTGGATGCCAACATTAATGACGATGGGGGCCAGCAAGATTTTCTTCTACAGCAGCAATTCTCAAACAGCTTGTAAAAAATAAATACAGTGAAACAGTTTTCGTTGACTGTGGATTTCACCCGATTTGTTGTTAAATTTTCTCTGTAAAATTTCCATCTCTGTTTTTGCCAGATGCTCGGATTTAACTAGAGTGCTTAAGTGACTTGAAAGAATCTTATTGTCCCAGTTAATTTTCCTTTTGTAAGTGAAAGTGAAGTTAATGCATTACTTTAAGCTTCATCATGCGGCCAAAAAAAGTTTGCAGATCCAGCAGGCAATCGGAAAAAAAGACCAGAAATGCAAAAAAAATAAAATAAAAAAAATCCAGAGGTTCCACTGTACATTTTTGAAAAATAAAAAAATCATTTCATCATTCTCCCTACATACATTTTTGAAAAATAATTAATGCTCATTTAACTCTCATTGTGCAAAACTCTTCATTTACCAGTTACCCTTCTCTTTAAATTTGTGATGAGGTTTGTATTCTATAAAAGTGGGTCACAAGTTAATGACCATGAGGTCCCGTGCTGAGACTAGTTAAGAACCCCTGTTCTACAGGGTTCTGTCTACTGCCCTTTTGTGGATAAAGAAATACAACACATTTTATCCAATCTATATCTATAAGGCAGAGTTGGAGTTTGTGTTCAATTTCAAGTGTCTTGTTGTCCAAATTTCCAATGACTTCAAGACTATATGAGGCTGGGAACAATTTACCAGGCAAGATTAGAAAAAAAAGGAACACTGCTAATAAGTAAATTAATACTGAAATAAATAGTTATTTTAGTATTGTTTTTAGTTAATAAAGTTTAATAAAGTTTAATAATAAATATGTATGCTCTAGGCATTTTAGTACCTTAAAACTTTGTAAACCTTATTTAGTATATTATTCCTACATATTGTACAAGAAGAAAGCAAGGAAGTTATGCTTTTTGGTTTTAAAGACAATTGAAAGATATCTCGAAAGCACTAAAAGTGTAATAAAAGGATACAATCCAAAATTTCCAATTCTGTAGAGTTCTGCTCCTTACATATTTATCAAACTTCTCCTTCATGTGATCAAAGTGATGAGATGTAATAGATACTCCAGTCTCTGGGAGCAGTTCTTGACATGAACTGTAAAAATAAAAATTTTCATTAAGAAAAGTAAAACTCACAACAATTAATGTAAATAATTTATGCAAATTAACATACATTTAAGTCTTAACTATAAATGTTTTTTTTTATTTTCATCTTAACAAAGTAAAAAATTATTGACTACAATCTTGATATACTGACTTTATAGATGCATTAAGTTCTTCAATTTCCTCCCGCAATCGTCTCGATTCCTCTTGCATCTGGTGCCTCTCTTGTTGAAGCTTTCCAATGTACTCTACGGTCTTTTGAAGGGTAGTAGCATTACTGATCTGGTCACGAAAACAGAGAGAATGATATGGGTTCAGAATTTAAGCAAACTCAATAAAAAGGAATGACATCATTAAAATGCATCAATGTAATACAGATTCTGAGAATATCAATACTTTGGTGCAAAGTTATATCGAAAAGTCGTTATCAGTTAATTCTGGCATCCATTAAAATTATCTTGTGATCAGTTAGTACTACTAACTATTGACAGTTTTTCGATCTGTAATTCAGTTCATTTTATAATATAAATTATATATTTATATTTCATATATTTATTTTATAATAAAGTTTTAATAAAGTTAATAATAGAAGCATTAAAATGCAGTTGATTGTTTATGAAAAATGGCATGGTAAGAAACAGAAAAAGAATAATCCAAAGCTAAATGAACAAATTTATCAGGGGTGAAACGCATTAACTAGGCATTAAACTAGACAATTCAACGACTTTAAACCAATTACATTAAATATTAGAATCAAAAAACAACTCTAAAATAAACAGCTAAAATGCTGATGTAAAAACCTGTAACAGCTCACAAAGGAAGTAACACGTCTTATCAGTAAGTTGAATCAAAATGTAGTTATTGCAAACAGGGGTTTTGCAGCCAAAGTGTAATTTATTTCAACCGACAAGAGTTGCAGTTAAGACTGTTTATATTGTTTCCCTTGCCTACAACTTGGGTGGTCTACTAACACATCAATGTTGATACCAGGAAATAATTTTTCTTTTGATCTAAACTTCTGTGTTCAGTGAACAGTCTTTTGGTTGGAATACGATTTCAAATGTGATGCAGCTGGTAAGCTAAAGATCTTCCCCAAAAGTAACACATCGTAAACTCTAGGAAATTTCAGAAAAACCTGAACCTTACCAGAAACGCTCCTGAGTTGGACTATACGGCTAGTATCAGACTGTCTTATTTTTTTTTCACAAATAATGTAATCTACATTTGAAGGATTTTTTAAGAGGTACACCATGCCACTAGAACAGTGTTTTACAAAATAAAAAAAGTATTTCAACATCAAACCTTAATCTTGCAAAAATGTAATAATGACCTCTCATACAGCCACATGGCAGAGCAATTGCAGCTGTGTATCAGAACCTTCAACAACAAGTGGTTCCTTCCTTGCATTCACAACTCAATCAGTCAGCAATGCCCCCTGTCTGTCACACAGCAAAACGAGTAAAGCAGTTTCATGAAACGAAGCCCTGATCGGAAACCCCAGAGTAAACCTCTGGAAAATCCTTGGTGATGAAGTTATGGTCAAGAAACACACAACAGTCACAGGACTGTGGATGTGAGAGAATAGAGATGTCCTGTGGTGACAGATGTGCTGAAGTCATTCAAAGAAACGCTACTGACTATCCCTACTGGCCGGTGACTGCTGGGACCTTCACAAAAAATAAAAGTTGTATGTTGAAATACTTTGGTTATCTTGTAAAATTTTACAAAATTAAACTGGCTTAATTTCGTTTAAGTGATGACATATCTTAAAATTTTCATTATTATTATGATAAGACTATTCATATATATCAAAATATTTATAATAATGTTTCATTTAAATAGTGTCTTTCAAAGTACCCAAGGACACTTTACAGTATTAAAAAACAAACATATATACATATATATATATATATATATATATATCAAACTTGTCCCAGCCAAGTTCACCTGTGTAATTTGGGACATTTGGGACAATCATTTATATTTTCTTTCTAAATAATATAATTTATGATAAATAGCATCTTTGGTAAATGTTGTTTATACTTTGTTAAAATATATAATCTTCAACAATACCTACTAATATTGTATATTTTATGTAATGTGATATACTACTTGAATATTACAAAAAATTCAGTCTTATTATGTTCAGCTATTTATAAAAAACAGTAACTGCATTATAAATAAAAACAAAGGAAATATTTTCTTTACATCTCTGTCAGTGACAAATTATTGCCAATTTCCAATTTCTGTTAAGAGCCATGCAAAAAAATCTAGATATGTATATTTACATTTGTCTGCGTTTTAAGACTGGGAACTAAAGTACACAATGTCTTGAATCCGATGTTGATATTGAAACGCCTTTTCTGCTCAGCTGATTTGTGCTTCACGCGTCGAGTCTAAATATAAAAAATGCACATAAATACACAAAACATTTTAATTCAAAATCATTTAGAATAGAATAATCACTAAACTTGAATTCTAAATAATAACTTAGAATCTTATCTTTGGTCACATTACAATGTAAAAAAAAATAAATATTATTTAAATGAACTAAACATTACACAACAACAAAGTAAATGGTAGTTAAGCAAAAAATATTTATTTAAGCAACATTATGAAAGGTCAGTATTTTCAGCTCATAGTCATGTTACAGTTGTACATTCATTCATTATCTTCCACTTGATCCTCTACTAGGGTCACGGTTGGGGGGGGGGCATCTATCGCTGGGCACACACATACACACAAATACACACTATATAGGGCAATTCAGACCATGCAATTTATCTTAAATACATGTTTTTGGACTGTGGGAGGAAACCCACGCGGACACGAGGAGAACATGGATGCTCCACCCAGAATAGGATTCGAACCTGGATACCCAGCACCGAGAGGTGAACGAGTGCTATTACGGACAACTGTGCATAATATTTGTTGGTAATAACTTGTGCAAACCAAGCATTTGCTCTAATTAAAAAGCAAGTAAAAAATTAGCTAGTGAATGTGTGGTAGCTCAGTGTTAGGCCATCAATCTATAAACTGGGGTTTGTTGAAAAGTTGGGCCTAGTTGGGCCCAGATGTTTAAGCGACTTAGAATTGAAAGAACAAAGTAGGTCAAAAGGTTAATGAAGGAATCAGCTGAAGTGTCATCAATTACGGTCATTTCTCCATCTGTTTCCAATGCCTATATTTTGTGTCATTTTTAAAGCCTTGTTTTAAAAGCATGTGATGTTTCTCGAGTGATTTCCTGAAGATGCTTAAATCTATCAGCATCACAGACAGTGTTATGAAGTGCACGCCACCATTTAGCAGTGGTTAATGACATGGTGTAAAAATTGGCACCACGGTAAAGTAAAAAGGACCGGGTGACATTCTTCACTAAAGCGCAGTGAAGGACTTGGGGTGCATCCTTGGGGAATAGAGTGGTAAGTAGGATCCAGAGACTGTCCTGTAGGCTAGATTCAGTGTCTTGTGGGGATGTAATGATACAGAAAATTCACAGTTTGATTCACACCATGGTATGGACCCCACGGTTCCCCCACAACTTCTGTATATCATCAATTTATTCTAAACAGACAGTTGTGCAAGTTATGTTCCACATAGTGTTATAAACCCCCAGGTATTTAATACAGGCATTATTTATAGCCTATGGCGTAAAATGTATACTGTGAAAATACACTCTTGCATAGTTCTTTTTATCTAGGATTAAATTCTGCTGTCCATACTAGGCCTCTAAACTGTGTTACACTTAGCATGGCAGGCTCGAAAGAATGTACAGCTAAGGTACAACTCACATGTTTATTTGTCCTTGCACGTTCCTATAGGATGCATATACCCTGTATTCTATGTGGAACTGCGCATACATCTACCGTTGTACCTCTATTGCCTTGTATTAAAAGGCAGCCATTGGAAGCCAATGGAGAGTTATAATGGCTTTGGATGGTTGCAACCTGCCAGGTTTTGGATCAGCTGCAGCTGGATCAGACCTAATGGTGCAAGCTGGGATCAATCAATGCATTACTTTAGTTGAATCAGAAGATGAAGAGGGCTTGAGCTAGGAGTTAGGTAGCCTCTTAAATCAAGAAACATTTAATCTTTCTATTGTTGTAGAGAATAAATCTGCAGGAACGGGCAGTTTTTGTGAACTGTTTAGATAATTTAAGATGCATGTCAATTGTAAGCCAGATTTTGGTGCCTACAATTTGGAAGGTCAGGTTATGATTAACTAAGGGTTTTGCTGGAATAATGACGAACTTATTTAGTTTAAGATGATGGGCATTTATCCAAACAGATGTCAGTGATGTGGGCAGACATCCGAGCAGAGATTGTGTTGTCTTCGGGCTAAAAGACATGTGAAGCTTGGGTTTTGGAGTAGAGGTTAAAAAAGTGTCTATTTGAGATAATATAAAAAAATTGCTATGGGTGAGTGAGGAGATGATAAAAGTTAAAAGGGATAATTAGTTGGGTTTGCTGGAAATAAAAATCTTACATGGGAGTACGAGCTGATTGGCTGATTGCACCTGTGAAATGTAGGCTCATGGACATAAGGGGCAGGGAACAGTTTTCACATACCCTGAATGTCTATAAAATGCTTTTAATAAGCAATATCCAGAAGTTGTATTTTTTACTTTTAATGTAGTTTTGAACTGTGATGGATGAAGGAAGAAATGTCTAGAATAAGGAGCACTTGAAAGTATGTATTATAAGTAACTAGATAGGTACTGATTATGATTATACTTGGTCCTTTGCAATAAACACATAAGTGAAATGCACACTAGTAAAGAGTCCAAAAACATACCTCATTGGACTCATGCTTGGTCAGTCCTATAGTACTGCAGTTGAGTGGGGACTGGGGACTAGGCACCTGCTCTGTTCCCAGCTGCGAGCCTTGATTACCGCAACATTCATCCAATTGTACATAAAAAGCACAACAATTTTAAAAATGTAATGTTTCCAAAAATAATCCTGCTGTTTCCTTGCTTACTTTTCCTAAAAATAAACTTTTGAACAAACAAAACCTGCAGCAATCTGGTGATGACCAACAGGTACTGGCTTTTTCAGCTATGCTTTGGGCAATAATAATGACTAACCTGTGCAAGAAGATGCTAAGCTTTTATTACTGGACACAGCTGAGGCTGCTTCTTCTTTAGGAACAATGTGTTGAGGAGATTTTTGATTTCTTTTTAAAACTGAAAATCCAGGGCTCTGTGAAAAGAAAATAAGTTAGAAATAATTAAGTGTTTATATTGGATGTGAATCCAATTAGTAAATATCTGATTTACACAAAAAGGACATTTGCAACAATATTTAAATTCATTAATTTACTTAAACCTACATCAAGATGAAGAAAAGTGTTTTCAATGACAAACTTGCATCTAATTGTTAAATGTAAACTAACTTTAAAATGATGGGACAGAAACATGTGTTATAAGTCATGAATGTAGTCTGACTAGTCGAGCATGTGCATTTCAGCATCAGCTCAGTCTGCTTTTGGCCTTTACATGCAGAGATTTTCCAAATGTCCTAAATTTTTTAAATTAGGTTTTAAACTGTAGAAAATACCCTAAAATGCTATCCTGATAAAGATGTCTTAAGTAATAACAATGACTGAAAATACTTTCCCAATATTTGGCACAAAATGGTAAACCTTGATCTTTCTTTGTTTTCAGTGATCCCTTTGATGAATTCTCCTTTTATATTTAACCTTGATAACATGACCTGTTATCAGTTAAACTTTTAATAATGGAATCTTTAACAGCAGTGTTACTTAAACATTCCTAGTCTTATACTGCCTCTTTTCAAACATTTTTTTGTTTAAATACGATGCAGGAATCAATCATTCATTATCTTTCACTTAAACCTTTAATGGGCTCCTTTTCTATGCCTATCCAGGGAAGAACATTTTGGGTGCTAAGAAGATAAACCCAGGTGGACACACTCATTTACACACACACACACACACACACACACACACACACACACACACACACACACACACACACACACACACACACACACACACACACACACACAGTTTTTAGACTGTGGGAGGAAACCCACAGGAAGACAGGGAGAACATAGAAACTCCACCCATATTGGGATTCTAACCTAAATACTCAGCGCTAAGAGGTGAATATGCTATCCACTAAATTGCCACCAATTGTTTTTTTATTACCAAAATTTTTTTTTTTTTTTTTTATTTATTAACAAAAACGCTCAACATTTATATGTCTGTTAAAATGTTCAATTGAATAAACAAAATCACAGATTTTAGCTTTTTTATAACATTTTTAGACAGTGTCCCAACATTTCTGCAAACAAGTTCATAATGCATAAAAGAAATAGTGACTTACATATGGAATACTAGCAGGCGCGATTACTACACCAGTTGTAGTTGTGGTTTCAGTTTTGAGAGGAGATGGCGTGACAAGCACAGCACTAGTAGGTCCTGAATAATTAAAAATACAAACATTTCACAAATGAATTTTATATTCAATTATAAAGAGCAGAAAGAGATTAGGCATAATATGAAGGGCTTACACACTATAATTAAAAAAGCCCCATGCTTTAATCACATCTTATTTAAATGTACGTTACATTCAAACTGCTTATAAAGGTAAGCAGGTCAATGTAATTGACTGGCATACTGTTAGCATAACTACGACCACTTAATATTATTACCACTTTACAGCATTCCTTGCATCCGGGTTATATGTGTTCTATGTAGGGCTGCAACAACGAATCGATAAAAATAGATTATTAAAATTGTCGATTCGTTGGGTCGCACGATTTCTGCGTTACTAGCAATGTCGTAACCGCTTATGTCACCTGCATCTGGATGCCTTAAACTCATACTGTAAATAAAACCAGACATTTATTGACCTGCTTAAGTGTATAATTACTGATTTGTGATGGTCTCATTTGTAAGTAGCTTTGGATAAAAGTGCCTGCTAAATGACAATGTAAATGTAAAGACATGGATTTTTTTTTTCCTAATTCATCGATTAATCGAAAAAAACAATTATCTGATTAATTGATTATCAAAATAATCATTAGTTGCAGGCCAAGTTCGATATTTTATGCTTTTAATAAATGTTCATGTTCTATTTGGGGGAATTCACTGTGGGTCACAGATGTTTGCTGTGCGTGTTTGCTTGTGTGGTTGCCATTTAGGGAAAAAGTGTCTCATGTCCTGGATCAAAAGGCTGCTGTACAAAAAAAAACCCCAAAAAATTCTCTTCATGCTATTTGCTGAAGAGTGTTTAATAAGAGCAATATCTGTGAAAATAGCAACCCAGAGCCGAGTCTTTTCTATGCTATGCCATCATTACACATGATGTGTAAATGGGTTTCAGGCTTAAAGCTTAAAAAAAGATGAATCCTGGTAGATCACGATGACCTGTCCACTGAAAAAAGTAGATCTCGGAACAGAAAAGTGTGGGCACTAGAGTGTTGTCATTAGAGGCGGCACAGTGGCTTAGTGGTTAGCATGTTCTCCTCTCGGCGCTAGGGATCCCGGTTCGAATCCCCATCTGGGTGGAGTTTCCATGTTCTCCCCGTGTCCACGTGGGTTTCCTCCAGGTTCTCCAGTTTCCTTCCACAGTCCAAAAACATGAATCTAGTCAATTGAGTTCTCCAAATTGCCCCATATAGAGTGTGTCTGTGTGAGTGAGTGTGTGCCCAGCGATGGATTGGCGTCCTGTCCTGTGTGTATCTGCCCAGCGCCTGAAACGTGCTCCCCTGGATAGGCATGGGAAAATAGTAATCGAGTCCAGTATTTGAAGTGATTGCTGATTGACAGGTTTAAAGTTTCTCTAACAATCAAATTCTGCCATCTAGTGTCAGGATTACAGAAAAAATAAATAAATAAAAAATGTATTGTATATCACGCATTGATACAAATGTTGGGTGGTTAGAGGTGTGTGCTATTGTCAACAAATCAGATTTAAGGACCAGAATTATCCATTTTATAAGTTTTTTTTTTTTTTTTTTTTAAGATCTATGTCAAGCAGTGAATTTTTGGCAAAAGAATAAGGATCTTACCTGCAAGTATAAGATGAGGTGGTTGAACTAGATTGGCTGGAACAATGGGAACGTGTCTGCTTTTCTTAGCAGCAGACTGTACAGGACGTGGAAGAGCAAAACTCTGAGGCTGTGGTGGTAAAGAAGTGCTGGGTAGGGACTGAACTTGACGCGAGTGTTTTGAAGACAGGGCAGAATTCGAGCTGCTGTTTCCCAAAGAAGGAATGGTTTGGATGATGGTGGATGAACATTGGCTCTCGGGGATGGTACCAATAGTTTCACGACACAGTGATTGAGGGGCTGAAGATGGCAGAGAAACTGGGGGTGTCAAAATAGGTAGTGAGGATTTTGAGTGTGACACGCCAGGTGGTGAGTGGGCAGGTGATGACACTTGTCTTTGTATAGGAGGCATGTATTCTTGTTGGTAAATTGGGCTGACTGAGTTTCGGTTTATTTGAATTCGTATTGAGGAGGACAGTGGGGTCAGAGGCATAGACAGTTCTGTGGAAAGGCTAATAGAAGATGGCAGTGAAGTCTAGGACAAAAAAAGAGAAACAAACCCGTTAGGAAAACTAGCAGCAATGACCATAGTGCCTCTCTTATTGAACAAATACTTTTGGTAATGACTATCAACAAAATAAATCTCAAATCACTAGTTAAGTTTTCACTAGAATTGCAGCAGAATGTAAAGCTTTTTTAAGATGCACTTGTCTTTAAGAATCTCAGGGTGTTGCTTAAATATTGTTACTGAACCCTTAGTAGATATTGTGGACATTTGAAGACCAATGGATTTTATCTAAGTGATTTCATGTCATGAATATTGTTGAAATTTATCAAAAGTTCTTCATTTTCCTTGACCTCTCGTTTATATTAACTCGATTAAGTGCATTCCTTCAAGTTAAAGATTTAGTCTGAAAATACTCCAGTTGAACTTGAATTAGAATTTTTATGTTTGGACACTAGATGGCTTTTGGGCACCAGATCACTTTTGCCACTTGCAACAAAATCACTTTTTTTGTTTTTCACCATGGTGTTTTTGGATATTGGTGTGTGTTAATTATTTATTTATTCATTTATTATTATAAATTAGAAATAAGTGTGTTAAGTATGTGTCAAAATTGATAATAGTGTGTGTAAAAACAAAAATTGAGTGCTAACTGCTATGAAAATAATTCAATATGAATATTTCGGGCTGAAGCACTTTTAAAATATTGACTCATGTAAAGTGGGGAAAAAAAGAGAAGAAAATACAGTATTTTTATAGCAGTAAATGAGACAGGCGATTTTTAGGCCTTTAGGATTACAAGATGATGTTTTTTTAAAAATTGTTATAACAGACTATTAAACAAACATGCACTGTAAAATCTGCTACATTGCATAGGGGTTAAAAAAAATTGTGACGGGGCACAACTATATGCGCCATCATCATACAGCTCTGGTTACTTTTTTTTGTATTTTTTAACCAATAAAAATTATATTTAAAGTGAAATCTAGCGCTGAAGTAAAGTTAAAAGGGTTGAATTTTTAAATTAGCAGATGTTTAATTTCATATTATATACTAAAATACAAATATTCCTTTTATTGTGTTATGTATTATAAAGGCGTGGGGAAAAAAAAAAAAAAAAGATTTGGAACAGTAAATGATAATTTTTTGAATTAATACTGATACCTGTGTTGGGGTGTTGCTGCTGAGGGAAATTGTTGTGGGGGTAGTGGGTGAGACTGGGGTGAAGAATGGTTGACGTAGTGTGTGAAAGAGATCTAGTTCAAAAGAGAAAAAGTGTTAATTGTTAATATATATACACACAATTAGGAATTAAGCATATCCAAGTAGTTTGAATAACAGAAAATTAAGAAAAATTTAATCATTGAAAAAAAGTAATCCCAGTGGGTTAGGGGCAGGATTGGTAGATCGCCATGGATCACTCCACAAGTTGGAGAAAAAAAGGGACGTTAAAGGACAACTTTTTTTTTTTTTTTAAAGGACGAGGGGGGGGGGGGGTCGATCAGAAGATAGAAGATCAGAAATGCAACATAAAAACGTACCGATTACAAAATTGATTAAAAACATTATAAAAAAAAAAAAAATATATATATATATATATATATATATATATATATATATATATATTAAAACAATGACATTTTAAGAATATTAATAGTAGGCGACCCTACATTTACATTTACATTTAGTCATTTAGCAGACGCTTTTATCCAAAGCGACTTACAAATGGCCCTAGTGCCAATTATATAGGATTAATCTGAAGATAAGATAAGAATGTTAAAACTAATAGCATATGTGACCAGTGTGTTAAATTACGAAGACAGTTTATTCATTCATTATCGCCTGCTTTATCCTATATTAGTGTCGCGGTGGGGTTCCCCATGCCCATCCAGGGGAGAACGTCTTGGGCGCTGGGCAGATAGACCCAGGACGGGGTGCCAATACATCGCTGGGCACACACTCACTCACACAGACACACTCTATATGGGGCAATTTTGAGAATTCAATTGACTTCATCCATGTTTTTGGACTGTGGGAGGAAACCGGAGAACCCGGAGGAAACCCACGCAGACACGGGGAGAACATGGAAACTCCACCCAGATGGGGATTCGAACCGGGAATCCCTAGCGCTGAGAGGCGAACGTGCTAACCACTAAGCCACCGTGCCGCCTACGAAGACAGTTAATTAATTAATTTTTTTAAAATAAATTTTAGATAATATTTTAAAAAGAAATAATGTGCCATTGAAATTAAGTTCAAGTATAATTAGTGTTCTATCAAATTTTAACCCCTAGCAAAATGGGGGAGGTACTACATTTGAAACAGTTGAAAATTGCAGTTAAAAAGATAAATAAATAATAAATAAAAAAAACACCTAATGTATTGAATCTTTTTCTAAACTGCATTTGTTTATATATGTCAGTAAACGCTCACAAGTCAGGTAAGGGCTATAAGGGCAAAAAAAGGCCATCAAAACGTTTTCAGGTTCCAGTGGCAACAGTGCAAAGTATTATTAAAAAATACAGTACAAGAAGTTCTGCACTGTGGAAAATCTCAGAAGATGTGGTCGGAAGCCAAAAGTGACACCTGTGCTGGCCAGGAGGATAGTGAGAGAGGTGAAGAAATATCCAAGGATCACCACCAAGGCCATTCAGGTGAATCTGGGATCTGCTGGTGGCAACATCTCAAGGCAGACAGTCCAACAAACACTGCACACTGCTGGGTTCCACAGACGCAGACAAAGGAGTACGTCACTTCTCCAGAAAAGCCACACAAAAGCCTGCTTGACCTTTGTAAATGCTCATCTGGACAAAGAAGAAGACTTCTGGTCTTCTGTTTTATGGTCAGATGAAACAAAATTTGAATTGTTGGGCCACAATGATGTGTTCTTCGTTTGGCATAAAAAAGGAGAAGCCTTCAACCCTAAGAACACCATCCCCACTCTGGTGGTCGGAACCTAATATTTTGGGAGTGTTTTTCAGCCAGTGGACCAGGGAACTTGATTGCAGTAAATGGCATCATGAAAAAATAGCAATACATCAAGATTCTCAACAACAACATCAGGCAGTCTGCAGAGAAACATCAATTCTTCTAGGTACATAGCACATAGTTTTTGAAGGAACTCTGCTGGTAGGTTGTTCCAAGCATCTTGAAGAACTAACCACAGATCTTATGTACATGTAGGCTTTCTCAAATCCTTCTGTATCTTCATGTATTCCCAGAAAGACTTAATGATGTGGAGATCAGGGCTCTGTGGGGGCCATACATTCACACTTCCACACTTTATGCCGAAGATATTTCTTAATGACATTGGATGTATGCTTGAGGTCGTTGTCCTGCTGAAGAATAAATTTTGGGCCAATCATATGCCTCCCTGATGGTATTGCATGATGTATAAATATCTGCCTGTATTTCTCAGCACTGAGGATACCATTAATCCTGACAAATCTCCAACTCCATTTGCAGAAATACAGCCCCAAACTTGCAAGGAATCTATACCATGTTTCACTGTTGCCTGTAGACACTCATTATTGTATCGCTCTCTAGGCCTTCAGAGAACAAACTGCTACAGCCAAATATTTCAAATTTTGATTCATCAGTCCAGAGCACAAGCTGCCATTTTTCTGCACCCCAGTTCCTGTTTTCGTGCATAGTTGAGTCACTTGGCCTTGTTTCCATGTCAGAGGAATGGCTTTTTTGCTACAACTCTTCCATGAAGACCACTTCTGGCCAGACTTCTCCGGACAGTAAATGGGTGTACCAGGCTCCCAATAGTTTCTGCCAGGTCTGAGATGATGGGACAACTGGTTTTGAAGGGAAATAAGCTTGATGTGTCTTTTCAGCACAAAGTTTCCTTATAATTATCACCTACCTGATTGGTATACTTGGTTGATCATAAACTTCACTATAATCCTACAAAATCCCTGACTTTGGGCAAATATACCTGTAAGAATTGATGCTGGTTTTAAGGCAAAGGGTAGTAAGAACAAATATTGGTTTCCATTTTGCAAATTAATAAAAATAAACAATTATTATTTACATTTTTGAAAGCATTCTAACTTTATAGTGGTTAGTTCGCCTCTTAGCACTTGGTATTCCCGGTTCGAACCCTAATCTGGGTGGAGTGTTCATGTACTCCCCGTATCTGCGTGGGTTTCCTCCGGGTTTCTTCCAAAGTCCAAAAACATGGATCATGGTCAAATGAATTCTCCAAATTACCCCATATAGCTTGTGTGTGTGTGTGTGTGTGTGTGTGTGTGTCTACTCAGCGCCCGAAAGGTTCTCCCCACAACCCTAGCAGAGGACGGACGGCGGGATGGATATGTGTGTGTGTGTGTGTGTGTATGTATATATACACACACACACATACATATATATATATATATATATATATATATATATATATATATATATATATATATATATATATATATATATATATATATATATATATATATATATATATATATATATATATATATATACACACACACACATACACATATAATATATACACAAATTAACACATTTATATATGGGTTTATATGCATTTTTATATTAGCCATTTATCATGCAATGTTTTATGGAAGTTGAAGGACTGTAACCAAGGCAGCCAAGAGGATTACTATTAAGCTGCAGGGTGCAAAATTTTTAACTAGCCATATGTGAACACTGTAATATCTGTAAAGAAATTTGATATTACCTTGAAGAGGCTCAAATGTATCCATGAAATCCAGATTAGGTTGCAATGGGATCAGACCAGGCTGGATCATGTCAGCATTACCTGCATGTGCTGAAAGTAATCAAGCACATCATTATACATCTTTAAGATAACAATACACTTCTGAGATATTTTTCATTTGGACTTATTCTTTCCCCATTATTCATTTCTTGATAACCTATTTTATCCATATAATTCAATTGTTTTTTTCAAGGTATTCTGTATAATTACAGAATTTTATAAAATGGGTACTTCCAGTCTTTAAATCTGATTGGCTGACCACTTGTCCAGCCGTAACATTGACATACAACACACACATCTGACTGCTTCACATTTATATCAATTCAGCGTTCACTTCAAAAACCAGACTAGATTACTTCACAGAAAATTATTTAATTAAAGTGTATGCTTTTAATAAATGCATTTATGAATTTTATACTTGTTTGTTATAGTGTGTTTGTAACACTTTTACAAAAGCAATAAGGCACTTGAGGTTGTGCATTATTGTGAATAAATCGCGAAAAAGAATAGTAACGGCAATCTTCTATGTTATTCCTAATAACAGCTCTTTCCTATTATTATTTCACAATAATACACGCCATCTCTTGCCTTACTGGTTTATTATGCATTAAGAATTATTAATTGGTTAACACAATATACAGTAGGTCAAACCCACTTAGATATATATTATTAACTATTCTATTCTATATTATTAACTATTTTATTCTATAAACTATATATATACATACACACACAACCACCAGTAAGGTTTTCTATTAAATGCTGTAATCAAAATGTCTAGATAAACAGATACTTTATTGATCCCAAAGAATTCAAATGATCAAATTTACATTTGTAAAAGCATTACACTGCGCTTTAGCACTCCTACATTTGCATTTAGCAGACGCTTTTATCCAAAGCGACGTACAAGATGAGCACATGCTTAATCACAACAACAACAACACTGGAGTAATGAGGGTTAAGGACCCACACTGTAACTTCAGTGGACCTGGGATTTGAACCCCCAACCTTCTGATTGATAGCCCAACACCCTAACCGCTGAGCTACCATGCCCACTCCTACAACCTTAATTAAAGTGGCTTAAAAATGTTCGGATGAAATAATCAGCATTCCTTCTAAAATAAAGAAATGTTGTAGATAACTTTTTTTGTATTGAAAAACATTTAAGACCATACAAATATAAGTGCATGTTTTAAGAAAAATTTTTAAAAGAATTAAACAAAATGATTTTTTTTCTTTCCCTCAAAATTCTGGGTTGTTCAGGATTTTTGTATGAAAGATGTCCCACTTTGATTTACCATTTTTGGGACCTTGTTACAAAATAAATGTGAAGCTGCTTTATTGAAATTATGTTATATCTACTCCTCCTTGGAACACCACCTTACCGTGGTGGAGGAGTTTGCGTGCTTGAATGATCCTAGGAGCTATGTTGTCTGGGGCAAAAGCCCCAGGCAGGGTCTCCCAAGGCAAATTGGTCCTAGGTGACGGGCCAGACAAAGAGTGGTCCAATAAAACCCCTATGAAAATAAAAACAAAGAACTTGTGTACCCTGC
This sequence comes from Corydoras maculifer, assembly GCA_019802435.1. NCBI lineage: Eukaryota > Metazoa > Chordata > Actinopteri > Siluriformes > Callichthyidae > Corydoras > Corydoras maculifer. The sequence continues at coordinate 1,130,336 of JAFMOD010000271.1, forward strand.
CCGATATAGCGTTATTGGGGCCCCACCCTGGAGCCAGGCCTGGGGATGGGGTTCGTCAGCGAGCGTCTGGTGGCCGGGCACTTCCCCATGGTGCCCGGCCGGGCCCAGCCCGAAGGAGCTACATGGGTTTCCCCTCAAATGGGCTCACCACCTGTGGGGGGGTAGTAATAGGGGTTCGGTGCAGTGTGGATCGGGCAGTGGCCGGAGGCATGGACCTGGGCGTCGCGATCCTCGGTTGCTGAAATTGGCTTTCGGAACTTGGAACGTCACTTCACTGGCAGGGAAGGAGCCTGAGCTTGTGCGGGAGGTCGAGAGATACCGGCTAGATATAGTCGGGCTCACCTCAACGCACAGCGTGGGTTCTGGGTCCAATCTCCTTGAAAGGGGCTGGACTCTGTTCTTTTCTGGAGTTGCCCATGGCGAGAGGAGCAGTGTGGTTTTCGTCCTGGTCGTGGAACACTGGACCAGCTCTTCACTCTCTCCAGGATCCTTGAGGGTTCATGGGAGTTTGCCCAACCAGTCTACATGTTCTTTGTGGATCTGGAGAAGGCTTTCGACTGTGTCCCTCGGGGTATTCTGTGGGAGGTGCTTTGTGAGTATGGGGTAAGTGGCTCCTTACTACGGGCCATTCAGTCCCTGTATTTGCGAAGCAGGAGCTTGGTTCGCATGGCCGGCAGTAAGTCGGACTTGTTTCCAGTGAGGGTTGGACTCCGTCAGGGCTATCCTTTGTCCCCGGTTCTGTTCATAATTTATATGGACAGAATTTCTAGGCGCAGCCAGGGGATGGATGGTGTCCGGTTTGGTGATCTGAGGATCACGTCGCTGCTGTTTGCAGACGATGTGGTCCTGTTAGCATCATCAGGCTGCGGTCTTCAGCTCTTGCTGGATCGGTTTGCAGCCGAGTGTGAAGCGGCCGGGATGAGAATCAGCACCTCCAAATCTGAGGCTATGGTTCTCAGTCGGAAAAGGGTGGAGAGTCCTCTCTGGGTCAGGGATCAGATCTTGCCTCAAGTGGAGGAGTTTAAGTATCTCGGGGTCTTGTTCACGAGTGATGGTAAGATGGAGCGTGAGATTGACAGACAGATCAGCGCGAGGTCAGCAGTGATGCGGACCCTATACTGGTCTGTTGTGGTAAAGATTTACCAGTCAATCTACGTTCCGACCCTTACCTATGGTCATGAGCTTTGGGTAATGACCGAAAGAGAAGATCGCGAATACAAGCAGGTTTTCTCCGCAGAGTGGCTGGGCTCTCCGTTAGAGATAGGGTGAGAAGCTCGGTCATCCAGGAGAGACTCGGAGTGGAGTCGCTACTCCTCCACATCGAAAGGAGCCAGTTGAGGTGGTTCAGGCATGTGATAAGGATGCCTCCTGGGCGCCTTCCTAGGGAGGTGTTCCAGGCAAGTCCGGCTGGAAGGAGACCCTGGGGAAGACCCAGGACTCGCTGGAGGGATTATATCTCTCAGCTGGTCTGGGAACGCCTTGGGGTTCCCCCAGTCGAGCTGGGGGAGGTGGCTGGGGCGAGGGAGGTCTGGGTCTCCCTACTTCGGTTGCTGCCCCCGCGACCCGAACCCCGGATAAGCTGAAGATAATGGATGGATGTTATATCTATTAATCGCACTGCCCAGATAAAAGCTGAATTAAGTCGTTGAAACGTCTTGTGCAAAAATAATGTTCCAGGCAGGGCTATATAACTGGATATAATAAATATTTGTATAAACACAGAAGCAAAAAATGTTGACATCAATATAAAGTAAGAGAAAATAACAAGTCCATCGGATATAGGTTTTTTTTTTTTTTTGTGTGTGTGTGTCAATGATATCGTCTTACATGTACACCAGGGGTGCTCAATACGTCGATCGTGAAGGGGTGTCGGGTCGATTGCGATGGAGGTTGGAGTAAAAAAACATCACGTATCAGCGTTTTTTTTTTTTACAGCACAGTATCGAAAGTGCTTATACACACGCGCGCTCGTATTTTAACACACAATGTGATTCATTCCGAAACAGTCACCCCCCCCCCCACGCTGTTCCCAAATCCGGCATGTGGCCACGCCTCCGTGCTTAAATCAAAAGCACTGCCTCACGAATCATCTACATTAGATTTACATTACATTAGAAAGTTCCTGTTTGTGTTTTTGCACTTTATTTGACTGACAAGACGAGTGAAGGACTTCGCTCCAAAATAACTAAAATATCACTTTCATTTAGAGTGGGAGGATGAATATTTTTTTTATGTCAAACTCAAAATGCCTTTTCTTAGTTTGCCAAGTATCTATTGCACTTCCATTGTGTTTGGTCGTTTGGGTGAACTAACACCAAGTTTTCTCCATGCTATTTGCTGCAATTTCTGTGAAAATGGCAAATTTGGAGAATTCAATTGACTTGATCCATGTTTTTGGACTGTGGAAGAGAAACCGGAGGAAACCCACACGGACACGGGGAGAACATGGTAACTCCACCCAGATTGGGATTCGAACCGGGAATCCCTAGCGCTGAGAGAAAAACATGCTAACCACTAAGCCAACGTGACCCCCCAATACTAACATGGTGTGTAAACAGGTTTCAATATAAGTTAAGTTATTTATTTATTTATATAGCGCTTTTTACAACAGTACATCGTCACAAAGCAAAAAGCCTAAAAAAAATTTTTTTACCCTGGTAGATCTCGATGACCTGTCCAATGGAAAAGTAGATCTCGGGCCAGAAAAGTGTGGGCACCCCTGATGTACACTATTCCACATTGCACATAATTGAAAGGCACAACTTCTCTTAGACTTTTATTATGGTTAATTAATCCAGCTGTTGAGGCTCTGCCTAATGAAATGTGTGCCCTTTAAAACTGGGAACAGAGCATGCCGCAGGGAGAACCCGACCATGAGCTGGTGGGAATGTGGAAGCACGTTCACATAAGAATGTGCTGTAAAGCCCAGTATGTCTGTTTGTAAATGTTTACTGTCATAAATAAAAACCCTTCGGTGGTGTAAAATCCTGTCTAGTCCTCATTCCTTCCACCCACCCTCCCCACTGTTATAATATTTTTTTTTTTTACATTTTTTTCTGTTGTTTACATTTAGCAAAAGCTGAATGAGGAAGTCAAATCTGATATTGTTCCACACAGAAGCATCAGAAATAAACTGGATGAAATCATTTGCTCTTTAAACTTAATATTTCGTAGAATATCCTGCAGACACAATATTTCAAACTATAAATCAAGTGCTTCTTGTAACAACTGCTGTGTTTGTTACCCCCCTCAACTTCCATCAAGAGCAGTTCTTTTTTTCTGTAATTGGTACAATGATGTGTTGCACTACAAAGTTCTATTCTGGCCTTATCTGACCACATTCTCTGAAAATAACTAAGTTCTGCTTATCTTTCCCTGAAAATCCTTCCCTGAGGATTTTCAGCTCCTTCTTATTAATGCTTACTGTGATACACAGACACAGAGTTAACATTTCTTGAAAATGTTATCTCTTTTTATTAGGAATTAATAAAAGGTAGCTAAAATTTATTAAAGTATGTAATTAAATCCAGAGATTTTTGTCTATTTTTTGGACTTTGGGATCTCAGCAGCGTGTCTTTTTTTTTATTTGTGGGATATTCAAATGCAAACATGTGAAATTCAAACCATTTGTGATTCCCTTGTTCTGAGAAAAGGTGCCAAAATGTACCAATAATTTTCCTAGGTTTCCTAGCCTTACAAGGAATGGAAGTTCTTCAGTTTGTCCCAGTATTATGTAACCATTTGGTTATTTTCTCACGCAGTTAGGCAAAGTGGTCACAACCCATCTTTTTAACCCCAACCCTGATCTGCTAATCTATTACCAATATATATATTTCTTTCTGACTCTCATTTGGCTTCTGTCCCAAGATTTTGGCATGCATTTCACATATTAAAAACTAAATTTCTAGATGTAATCAGGTTTGGTCAGATTCTTTTTTTTTTTTAAATGACTTGCATTCATGTAGTTCTAGTTGGCTTTTTTAGCAGGCTAGTTAAAAAAATAAAAAATAAAAAAAACTATTAAAAAATAAAAATAAAAAAAATAAAAAAATATATATATATATATATATATATAAAAGTCTAATTTTATTTCAGTTTGCCTCTTACCAATTTCCCGGGGATTAGGCCAAGCAATCGGTTGGTGAGAGGAGAGTGTAGAGAATAATGTGTCTGAAAATTCAGACATGAGTACATCCATATCAAAGATGTCCATCTCCATCGGTGTAGGTGAGTCATGGCTCCTGCGACTACTTCGCCGACTGCCCTCTGCTGAATCCTCATCCTGATAGAAGGGCATACGGAGGGTATCGGGATGCACTTCGCCAAAAAGTGAGAACTGCTCCTCTGCCCCCTTCAGGAGGGCACAAATGCACCAAGCCAGGCTTAGTTAGCGGACAAACGTGAAATATGCAAGTAAGATGGATTGAGCTGACAAACTAGCATGTGTATAATTTGCTGCAATAATTATTTATTTATTATTAAAATAGTGTAAAATGCTAGTTTTCAGCTCAAATACATGACCACCATTTCAAATCAAAGCAACATGCAATAACATAACCAATAAATTTTATGTTCTTATAAATGTTATTAGCACTGTTCTTGAGCTAATCTGAAGGCCACATATAGTTTGGAAATCTGCAGTGATTAACTCTGCATTCGCTGACCTCGCTCTGTCAGTTTTTGTGGCCCACTTTTCCATTTTCTAACATCACAGCTGACTGAATATTTATGAGCAAGTAAATTTCACGACTGGATTTGTTGCACAGGGGGCATCCTATTACAGTTCCACGCTGGAATTCACTGAGCTCCTGAGAGTGACCCATTCTTTCACAAATTCACCTGTCGCCATGGAAGTGATTGGAGCACCTGACTTAAAATTTGGATGAGTGAGCAAATACTTATGGCAATATAATGCATATATACAGTACATACACACGAAGGGGTGTGCCATATCATATTTCATAATATATATATATATATATATATATATATATATATATATATATATATATATATATATACACACACACACATACATACACAGTATATATTAATACACACACACACTACATATATATGCAATGATGAAAATAAGTATTTGAACACAAGTTCTCCCATTTAGAAATCATTTTCATCTTGGGTGCACGCCCACTGTAAGAGACTTAATCTAAAAAAGACTCTAGATTTGTTTAGATTTGAGTGTTACTGCTACAAATAAGTATTTGAGCACCTGAGAAAATCAATTGTAAGATTGATTACACAGGTGAAAGGTTTCCTGTAGTTTTTCACCATGTTTGCACATACTGCAGCAGGAATTTTGGCCCATTCCTCCACACAAATCTTCTCCAGATCAGCCAGGTTTCTGGGCTGTCACTGAGAAACAGAGTTTAAGCTTCCGACAAAGACTTTCCAAAGGGTTTAGGTCTGGAGACTGGCTAGGCCACTCCACAACCTCCACAATGCTTGGTTATCCTGGCTGTGTGCTTTGGGTCATTGTCATGTTGTAGACCCAGCCATGACCCATCTTCAATGCTCTAACTGAGAAAAGGAGGTTGTTCCCCAAAATCTTACAATACATGGCCCCTCTCCTTAATACAGTGAAGTCATCCTGTCCCATGTGCAGAAAAACACCTCCAAAGCATGATGCTTCAACCCACACGCTTCACAGTAGGGATGGTTTTTTTGGCATGGTACTTATCATTCTTCGTTCTCCAAACACGGCGAGTGGAATTCAGACCAAAAAGTTCTATTTTGGCCTCATCTGACCACAGAACTTTCACCCATGACTCCTCTGGATCATCCAAATGGTCAGGGGCAAACTTAAGACAAGCCTGGACGTGTGCTAATTTAAACAGGGAACTTCCGTTCCATGCATGACTTTAAAGTATGACTTTTTAGTGCATTACCCACAGTAACCTTGGAAACAGTGGTGCCGGCTCTATTCAGGTCATTGACCAGTTCCTCCCGTGTAGTTCTGGGCTGATTTTCTTAAGATCATTGATGCACCACCAGGTGAGATATTGTGTGGAGCCCCAGTCAGAGGCAGAGTGACAGTCTTAATTAGCTTGTTTCATTTTCCAATAATTGCTCCAACAGTTGATCTTTTTTCACCAAGCTGCTTGGTTATTGAATTTTTGCTGATTGTCAGGCGTTCAAATACGTATTTGCAGTAGTAACACACAAATAAATTATTTAAAAAATCATAAATTGTGATTTTCAGATTTCTCTCTCATAGTGTACATGCACCTAAGATTAAAATTTCAGACCCCTTCATGATTTCTAAGTGGGGAAAACTTGTTGCAGTGCAAAGTTGCGGGTTGTTCAAAAACTTATTTTTCTTACTGTATATATACACACACACTGCTATGAATACAATAAGCAAAACAATCAGTCAAGTTTATGTCATTATTATTTCTTTTTCAGTTGGTTTGTCTATTTTTTTATTACGTAACAGGAATTAGACAAATTTGAAACGGCCAATGTCGTTTTCATTAGTTTTAATGCAATAGTAGCTAGTGCACTTGATTCCAAATACAGAATCTTCTTGTGCTTTAAAACTTCACCAGGAACAATTAATATTTTTACTTAAAAAAATATTTTTTACTTTTACCTATGTGAAAAATACTATGTAGCATGGTAAAACTAGTTTTAGAATTTAGAATTTACAACAGTTACATCTACAAATCATTAAAATAAGTTTCTGGAAAAAAATCAACAAGACAACAACAACAACAAAAAAACCCTCCTAAGCTCAGTTTAAATGAACAAAGAACATAAATCATTTACAATAAATTTAAGGTCACTGATTTTTACTTGATCACTGATCAAATCACTGATTTTTACACCCCAAAAAGCAAAAATATGTTTCAGAATCAAATAAGGTAAAGCCAAATATTAGGGTTGCTTTTTGAATACTGATTCCAAAAAAGTTTTTTTTTAGCATTTTTTTTGACTTTCCATTTCTTTTCTTTGTGTTCAAATCAGCCCCCTCCTAATTTTATTACAGCTTATTATATGTAACTTGTTTTTTTTTTTTTTGCACATATTTGTCCCTATTTATGTTAGACTGAAGAAATAGAATTATTTTATATTCTTGATCGTTAATGCTTTTCTATAAGCTGTTGCATGCAAGCAGGATGACAATGCAATGCAGCAGGATGACAGTGGCTGATGCCAACAGACTGAACAAAGCAATCCGTAAAGCCGGTGATGTGGGTGTGGAGTTGGACTTGCTGATGGCAGTGTCAGAAAGAAAGATGATGACTTAACTGAAGGTCATCATGGACAATGCATCACCACCCACTGCTCAGACACAGGAGCACTCATTCCACCCAAATGCCGCACAGAGGTCATTCTTATCTGTGGCCGTCAAACTGTATAAATCAAGCTGTTTAACTCCTGAATGAGTAAAACAACTTTTATGTGCAATATCGTAATCATGATAAATTATGACTCAAACATGCAATATTACATACATATATATTACAATAACTACCTCACCCACAGGGCAACGTTTTTATTTTCTTATTTTATATTAGTATAAATTTAAATATAAATAAAAAAGTATAAATATAAATTAATTATATATATTATTTACACATGCCACTTTACTTTTTACTTCATTCTGTATTATTACTTTAATTTTATTGCAAACTGCAATTAGCCTCTGGGAACTAATAAAGTATTCTAATTCTGATACTTATATAGTCTAGGAATACAGTTTACTATTAACATACTTTTGTTGCAAAAGAATAGTTAATTGTGAATATAGTTTTGAAAATATAGGTTTATGAATTAATAATTAATTGTAGCTGTTATACATAAAAGCAATTATTTGATACATTTTGACAGTAGTGAAGCGGTAAACAATGACCCACCATTGCTTTTTAAGATTAAGCCTTTGTTTGAACAAATGAAGCATTTTTGAAATCCTTTATTTGTCAAACATCAAAAATATATAGTTTAATTTATATAATATCTTTTTTCATTAATAGTTGCAATCCTTATTAAATGTTAGTACTCCTGGGTTGTCAGTATAACTAGTTTTACTTGAATATATCTTAAAAAGGAGTGTTATAACTGCACATCAAACTATTAGTGTGTCATTATTGTTTAGAAGGGTTTCATGAAATTAATATTTACCTTAAGCAGACTGGAAAGATCATCATCCTTGTGCTTCTGCAACTAAAATTACAGAATTTGTCAGTAAAATTGTCAATAAGCAGTAAATTAATAAATAATGATTTTTTAGAAAATAGACAGAAAAATGCCAATCCCCAAAAAAGGGGTTTGCATTTTTCTGTCTATTTTCTAAAAATGCAATAAAAACTAAAATCTGTAATTCGTTAATTTTCTAGAACCATCATATTAATTACATCATATTTATCGATTGTTAATAATAAAAAAAAATCTAGACTGCACACAGGTAGGCTAATCTGACACACCACATCTACACAAGAACACTTACAATAAAATACAATATAATATATTCTAATACAATGCATAAGTGATTTTTATACAAGCAAGTAAAAATAATAATAAAAAAAATACATATCACCCATACCAAGGATATTTACGTTTGGTTTTGCACTGTTCATAGGTAAGATAAAATAACCTTTTATTATCCAACATAATAAAAAAAGTTTTTATCCAACTTCGCAAAAAAAAAAAAAAAAGGTTTTTTTTTTTTAAACCACAAACATTTTGTTTCACTGACTGAAGATATTTCACATGGAATGCCAGATTCTTTTTTTTTCAAAACACAAAATAAATGTTGGACTTCGCTGACCACAGAATACTTTTGTCTTTTAGCCCATGTTAAACACATATCTTCCACAAACAGCTGCAACGAAAAAAAAATATATATATATATAAAATAACTCTGATAATGATCAGGTTTGATTATATTACAGTGTAACTGGTTTTCCTTAATTATTAACTTACTGTTGTTCTCTTATTTGTAAGTTGCTTTGGTTAGAAGCATCTTCTAAATTACTAAATGTAACTGTTAGAAATAACTAGCATAAATCCAGAATGCTAATAATACGCTGCTTAAGGGAGCAACCACATACTACACACTGCTAATGCTACCTGTCTGCTTAAGTAGGACGAACCACTGAACCACTGAACAAGGTTTCTTTATCGTAAACCAACACCAGCAAGGTGTTTTTTTCCTTTCCACTACACCTCCAACAAAGTTTACAGTGTACAGTTCTTAATTACCATCTGTTTAAACCCCACTCCCACTTTATATATATATATATATATATATATATATATATATATATATATATATATATATATATATATATATATATACATACACACACTCACCGGCCACCTGTCCAACTGCTCGTTAACACTTAATTTCTAATCAGCCAATCACATGGCGGCAACTCGGTGCATTTAGGCATGTAGACATGGTCAAGACAATCTCCTGCAGTTCAAACCGAGCATCAGTATGGGGAAGAAAGGTGATTTGAGTGCCTTTGAACGTGGCATGGTTGTTGGTGCCAGAAGGGCTGGTCTGAGTATTTCAGAAACTGCTGATCTACTGCGATTTTCACGCACAACCATCTCTAGGGTTTACAGAGAATGGTCCAAAAAAGAAAAAACATCCAGTGAGCGGCAGTTCTTTGGGCGGAAATGCCTTGTTGATGCCAGAGGTCAGAGGAGAATGGCCAGACTGGTTCGAGCTGATAGAAAGGCAACAGTGACTCAAATAGCCACCCGTTACAACCAAGGTAGGCAGAAGAGCATCTCTGAACGCACAGTACGTCGAACTGAGGCAGATGGGCTACAGCAGCAGAAGACCACACCGGGTGCCACTCCTTTCAGCTAAGAACAGGAAACTGAGGCTACAATTTGCACAAGCTCATCGAAATTGGACAATAGAAGATTGGAAAAACGTTGCCTGGTCTGATGAGACTCGATTTCTGCTGCCACATTCGGATGGTAGGGTCAGAATTTGGCGTCAACAACATGAAAGCATGGATCCATCCTGCCTTGTATCAACGGTTCAGGCTGGTGGTGGTGGTGTCATGGTGTGGGGAATATTTTCTTGGCATTCTTTGGGCCCCTTGGTACCAATTGAGCATCGTTGCAACGCCACAGCCTACCGGAGTATTGGTCCTGACCATGTCCATCCTTTTATGACCTCAATGTACCCAACATCTGATGGCTACTTTCAGCAGGATAATGCACCATGTCATAAAGCTGGAATCATCTCAGACTGGTTTCTTGAACATGACAATGAGTTCACTGTACTCCACAGTCACCAGATCTCAATCCAATAGAGCATCTTTGGGATGTGATGGAACGGGGGATTCACATCATGGATGTGCACCTGACAAATCTGTGGCAACTGTGTGATGCCATCATGTCAATATGGACCAAACTCTTTGAGGAATGCTTCCAGCACCTTGTTGAATCTATGCCACGAAGAATTGAGGCAAAAGGGGGTCCAACCCGTTACTAGAATGGTGTACCTAATAAAGTGGCCCGTGAGTGTGTATGTGTGTATATATATATATATATATATATATATATATATATATATATATATATATATATATATATTTATTTTTTATTATTATATCCTCATACATTTAGCAGACACTTTTATGCAAAGCGACATACAAATGTTTACATATATGTATTTGCCTGCGTGCTAAAAGATGTTTTTTCAGGCTTCCAAACTGTGCTTATTGAAGCATAATCTGGAACACAAATCTCACCTACATAACGCTAAATAACCTTTAACTCTGCACTGTATTAGTTGCACACAGATGCACTCTAATCACTTTAATTCTTCATTTTCATTCATTACCTTCCGCTTTTTTCATATATATATTAGGGTCGCGGGGGGGCAGATACACCCAGGACAGGGCGCCAATCTATCGCTGGGCACACACTCACACAGACACGCACACATACTTAATTGACTTGATCCATGTTTTTGGACTGTGGGAGGAAACCTGAGGAAACCCACGCAGGCACGGGGAGAACATGGAAACTCCACCCAGATGGGGATTCGAACCGGGAATCCCTAGTGCTGGGGGGAGAACGTGCTAACCACTAAGCCACCGTGCCGCCCACTTTAATTCTAAGTTATAAAAAATTTCAGATTTTATCTTTACAGCTGCTTTACTATATTTGTATAGTTCTTTTTTTTACTTTGTATTATTATAAAATATATATTTTTGCTTACCTTATAAGCAAAAAAATTCAATATTCAGTAGTTTCAATTTGTAATTTGTTCTTTGATTACTTACTTTCCTAATGCTTTTTATCTATCTACCCACCTCTAACTCATGACAGCGGCACGATTTATCGCAGCAGCTCCGTCTGTTTGTCTATGGAGAGGGAGGAACGATCTTTTGTTTTTTCGATTTTTTTTTTAGGTTTTAGATAACGCAAAATGTATTGTCATTGTAAACAGATGATACTATCTTTTAAGTATCTTCCCCTTCTCTGGGGTCAAATTCTCTACAGGATGGCTTCCTCCAATTTCAGAAGGCATTCACCAACCTCACTTAACTCTGCCAAGACTAAAGTTAGGGGGTTCAGGCTTAAGAGCTTTCCTACTTCTATAACTCACATCACCACAATGGAAGGTATTATTTTTGGAACAAGTTTCAGCATATAATTTGACTAGATAGGCTTTTACCAGTATTACAAAAATATGTTCTAAAAGTAAAACAAAGCTTGTTTTTTTTATATAGGAACGGTTCCACAATAACGTTTTTTCATTATTATTATTATTATTATTATTATTATAATAATGACCATATTGCCTTTGGTTGATTGGTGACAACCTACAGATATGTATGTAAAACTACTATTTAGTAGATTAATATAGCTGCTACTATTTGCACCTCTGACATTTCATTGTCTTGTACGAAGCAATGACAAAGTTGAATCAACCAATAAATAGCAACCATTATAAAACGGTCCTTAAATCTGATTGACTGAGCTGTCCAACAATGACATCATTGACAAAGAAACGATTTACAATACATTACTTTAAATCATAAAATACAGATTAATATCAGTGAGCCGATTCCCGATGAGCCCAAAGCCTGGTATAAAGGTGTTTCGTAATTTGGCCACTAGATAGCAGTTTTTGATTGTTAGAGAAACTGGAACGGTAACTCAGGAATTAATGTCCACTTCAAAATCTGGCAAATTTAACGATTTTGTTTTCAAATTATGAGTCAAACCTTGTTTTTTTAAAATGTGTTTGTGACCTTTTTATAAAGGCAATAACGCACTTAAGGCTGTGCTTTATTGTGAATACATCACGGGCAAGAGGTGTAACGGCACTCTGCGGCACATCATGCATAATACCATGATTAATTCACAATAGTGCACACCCTCTCGTACCTTATTGCTTTATTATAAGCCGGCTAACTACCGCTCCTACAACACACACCACTGGTTTCATATTCTATGGTAAAATGGCCTTTTCTGCATATGTTCAACTGTAGATGTTTAAGCTATTTATAAAATATGTTACTCCCACCCTTAGAGAAATTTCTTACTGTGGCTGGTGTATGTGGCTAAGAACAATGTAAGGTCCTCACATTACATCAAATTTAAAGACTTTAAATCCAGGTTATGTTTTAGTCAGTCATCATATAATTTGCTGCAAATAATTTAAATAATAATAATAATAATAATAACAACAACAACACAAAGCATTTCAATTTATGTACCTTTGCACAATTTTGTATGTGATCATTGTAATTGGTATTACTTCTTAAGAATAATAATATAAAAAACTAAATAACTTATTAATTACTTACTTACTTATCAGTTATTGCTTTCATAGAGACATGACTACAAATGACTAAATTCCTCCTGTAGAGACACACAAACTATTCAGTAATGGCTAATTAAGTTTTTTTTGCACTAGTATTCTTTAAAAATACAAATCAGGCCCGGTTTATTTCATAAGCTGAACACCATCTACTCAACATCCCATGATTTTGATTAACAGAGTGGGTAAATTTAGAATCTCTGGATATGGCATATAGCCATATATTTAAGATGCAATAATTTAAATGAATCTATGGAGCGATTTATTTATTTCCACATCTAAAACAGCTGATCCTGCAAGTCAGGCACTTTTCTGGAGAAATTTAAGGCAGTGTTATGTGGTGTTAAGTTTCATAAAACGCAATAAAGTCAGACAATATTTTAAGCAAGAATACAATCTCAAAATAATTGTCAAAGACAGTTCTTTACTATCAATCAAGGAGGGTCATCAAGGTGATAAAATGAAACTACAGCATAATTACTGCACTAAAACCCCCTAAACACAACAATGTCACTGTAGATAAACCACCACCCAAATTAGACCTCTTCTAGGATGATCCTGGAGTGGCTCCGCTCATCCCCTGTGAGGTATACACTCATAAACAACATGGCAATGATTAAAAAAATAATAATAAATCTCATCCCAAAGGAGGGGCGGGATCATCAGCCTTGTGGATTTTTGTCGTCAGACGAGAAACAAACAAACTCATGCTTCAAATTATGTTTAAAGACTGTTGCTGATAAGGCTGCAAGTATGACAAATCTGCTGCAACATATCAAACAGAGACACGCTTCCGAGTGGAAAAAGTGCTGCATCATGCAAAATAAAGACGACACGATGGTACCTGCTAAAAAAAAAAAAACACTGTCCTAGAAATGCTTACAAACTGTCTGCCATATGACAAGAAGGGAGACCGAAAGCCATCACAGATGCAATCGACGGGTATATTGCAGAGGATATTCTGTCCATATATACAGTACTGTGGAGAAAATGGGGTTTAAGAACATGATAAAAGTTTTAGACTAAGTATGAGGTACCAAGCTGTAAATATTTTCAAAGTGTTTTTTCAGTGTGGGTGGGGGGGGGATAGTGACATGCCAACGTTCATGCCTCAAACCAGAGGAAGTAGACAGAGTTTCTTGCTTGCAAAGGATATTTTAAATTAAATGTTCTTACTAAAAACAGCAAATAAGCACCTTATGTATTTTTTGCATTGTTGTTTGTTTATGAAAATGTTTATTTTTGTTTACATATTTAATGACCTCAGACACTCGTGCACTTGCGTTTGCACATGTATTTATAGGTTACATTAAATAGGTTATGTTTTATGATGGTGTATAATGTTAGAATCAGCCTAATATGGCTTACTTCGTAATTTACAGTGACACAGCCATAATTTTGGTTGTTAGAAAAAAGTTTTTTGCTTGTTAGATTGTAGCTAATGTATATTAAATCAATAAAGGTCAAATAGTTTTGGAAAAATTAATTGCTGTCTGCAGTTTGATTTAAGTACAGGGGGCGGGGTGTAAACCAAGTCACTTTGGATAAAAGCTTCGGCTACATGACCAAATTTAAAATATGTAAATATGTAAGAAAATACCAAAGCATAAACAATGACAAAATATGGTATTCCAAAAAATACATACCCTTTTTTTAAAGTATGTCCTCCATTTGTGGTATTCTCGAAGAACTATTTCAATTCTTCTCTTCCAGTACTTCCCTTCTGTAGCTATGGCCTTGAAGACAGTAAGACAGAAAATAATTATTATAATACATAATAAAAACATGCAATCATTTTTTTTCAAATAATCTTATAATCCACTAAGGTGATTTGTAATCTGTGCCACTTTAGTTATGCCCATATTTGGCACTACCGGTCTGAGCGTGAGCTCAGTTGCAAAAATCCCCTCCGAATAAATGCATAAATATGTTCAGTGCACAATATACTTTCAGTGTACACTTCTCTTTTAATAATTTGTGCTCTGACTAAAGGAAGAAAGACAAACCACAAGTTATATGACCGTCACAGCTCACCTTTGTCTTTTCTTGCTTCCTGATGTCAACTCAATGCTCAATATACCACCTACCTAAGCATTGTTGCACTTAAACCCTCTCAGTTCCAGATAGCACAGAAGTGTTATGCAGTCCATGCTTTCATGACTCAAGACACTAAATCATATGTAATGAGTCTGTTACAGTGTTTTAGGAAATTCTGAAAATGAAGGCAGAGAGCTTTTTATCTATATTAATAAAAGGCAAAGCCCTCAGACTCATCACTAATTTAACAACTTACAGTGTCAGTAGAAGGCTGAAATTTGGCTGGTTAATTCTATGTGGCATACTTACAAAAGTTTAGCAGGTTTTATTTTAAAATTTGACCTGTAACAGTCATAACAATTGACCACGTCCTTAAACTTTCTTACTTATGGCGCCATCATCACGAAATTTGATACACGTCTTCGCTGCATTTATAGAAACCGATGTACATTTTGATATCACTGTCGTCCACCATAATGATCTTACGAAATGGTGCCATGATGAACTTTCTTATTTATAGTACAACAGGTTCCGGCGCTGTGGGGTTCCCAGCGCTAATTGAATAATACTTATGAACTAATAAAGGATATTGCTTTTCCATATAGGAATTACATGGCCAACTGTACTTTACATGCTCAAGAGTAAGCTCAGCACACAGCCTGGTCATATAACAACCGGAGGGTTGAACTGACAACATGGTATAATGAGAACCTTAGCAAGTAAAAATTGTCATATGTTCGCTCAGTTTAAATAAATTTACTTTTGTTCTTGACTTCTCCACTGCAAAGCATGGGAATTTCGCTAGTAGTTTAGTAAAGCATTAAACCAAATAGATAAATAATATGCACAGGAATAAAACAATTCCTATTTAATATGTTTTAAACCTGAGCAGTTGAAAACCAGACAGAAAATGTGCTTTTGTTGAAAGAAACCCCTTTCAAATAGGTTTCAGCAATACATGATTAAACATTGTAAAATAGTAATATTTAAATGTAATGTATTTGTTTATTAGATTCACAGCACAGTTTTATAAAGGGAAAAAAATTGTTTTCTTACCTCAGTGGGTCGATGGACACCTGAGTCCATGTTCCCATCCAGTGGTGTAACAAAATGACAAACTGGGTTGTCTCTTTTCTCCACATCTACAAAAGAAATGAAATAATACAAATTTAAACTTGGAAGCTTACATAAGCTGGCATCTATACCATTTTCATATGTAGTTGTTGAGCCCTACATTGGATGTACCAGGCTCTCCAAATGGCATTGTTTAGCCGAATCTTGTCCCGCCAAAGAAGTTTAAGGCCCTTGAAGTTCTTCCATTTTGGAGACACCAACCTACCACTGATAATAAAAAGACAGTGAAAACACATTCAGATTCAAGTTTTGAATTAAAGTAAGCTATGAAACAGATTGATACAAGGTATGAAATCACAAAATAACATCCAAAAACGATTAAGTTATGGTCTCATGGTCTGTTGTACTGTTGACAGTGAATTCCATGCTTCCACATTGTCTGATTTTTAGTAGCATTGCAACCATGTTAAAGCTAATTTTTCTAACAGGAATATTTATAAAAATGTCTGCTACACTGCAAGTTAAAAGACAAAGTCAGTTAAACAATCATAAATAAACTGTGCTTATCCTTCTTCTCAAAGTCTAATGATAAAAAAAAAAAATTGAGCATTACAAAGTAAATCCCACTTTTTTTGCTTTTCGAGTCTATATGTCTGACAATAACACTCTTTACCAGGATGGACATGTTCATTCTTGTGGTCTGGGTAGCTCCTGACTGCTTCTGTAAATACTAATTTTCAGCCTTATGACATGAGAAATGATTTCATATTTCACTTTATCTGTATACTTCCTCTACAAGACATGTTTTATCAGCAAATTTGTGGGTATTTGAAGTAATTTTCTTTTCTCTCTTAAGTGCTAGGTGTGCATTGCCCACTTCTGGCATAATAAAGATTAATTAAACAATACCTTCTTAATTTATCATGTTTATTGTCACTATTGCAATATTTTACTAGTATCAATAATACCAACATACTAGTATTTTTCTAACTACTGCAACATTAAAAGTGGATGACTGTTTGTAGCTGAGCATGCAGTTGACTTCCTATAAACTATAAATTCATTTTTATTTAGCTTGCAACAGCAATTTTAAAGAGTCCTTTATAGAGTCCAGTTTTGCTGAGGTTAAATACTTAAGTAAAGAGCATTTACACATTCTTTCTGAAAAGGATATAGAAGTCATCATGTTTTCAGGTTTCCCTAATTTTCTACTTGTAACAACAATGTCTTACATTAAAAAGGAAGAAAAAATCAAATTGCAAATACACTATAGACATACAAATTAATATAACAAAAATCGAAATGACACTTGATCTGCAGCAAGATGTAAAAAGCAACATTTTAAAAAAAGAACAAAAGAGTATAAAAATATCACCACAAGAGTCAGAGGTTCAAACATACTTGACGAGACTTAACAATTGAATGAAATGGCTTTATGATATCTATAACCAAAAGCTGTGAAATGAAAAGAATGATTTTTAATAAACGACAATCTTTTGTGTCCAAACCAGCTGCAAATGCTCTGATGTTCAGGTAAAACCTTTTTTTTATTTACTCTTTTGTTTATTTTTTTTTCAAACAGGACAACAAATTTTACTCTAATGTTAATAAAGGTAATTAATTGTCCAGTTCATAACTATTTTAGGTTACCTGTGCTAGCATTGTAATATCATAAAGCTGGTTGGAAAGGGATGTGGAGAAGTGTTTATGGATGTCCAAACCTCCTTTGAGGTTTAACTAAACTATAAATAAACCGGCTGCTTCATTCTCCTCTTATATTAGATTATAAGAAAACCTATTAAAAGACAATATTAGTAAGCAAACTTATGATGTTAGACCAGGGCTGGGCAATTTGTTTGCTAGAGCTGACACGTGAGAAACTTGTCCTGTTGCAGAAATCCAAACCATTTGGCTAATTTAATAAAAACATAAAGTGCATGGAATACAAGAATCACAGCTACATAGCTTATGTGTGCTATGCAGTGTATGCCACACCCTTATGGCACATTTGAATTCTAAATTCTGATGACTGATGTGGCTGGACAGGTGTAGCCAAAGAGGAGAATGTGGGCCGTAAAACGCCCATGTAGACTAACATATAAGCCAATAATTAAAAACTCAGTGATAAAGATGATTTCATTCATCAAGTATTGAGAATTTATAGTAGTAGAAGCCCAGTTACCATCTGTGTGATGAATATTTATACCAAGATATCACTTTCTCTTTTTTCACCAAACACATAGCACTACAATAAGGCACCGAAGTCAGGAAGTCATTTTGTAATCTGCATTAAATTAGTCATGTCCATTTTTGACACAATTTGAATGAAGCAAGGCAGCACGGTGGCATAGTGGTTAGCACGTTCGCCTCTCAGCACTAGGGATTCCCGGTTCGAATCCCCATCTGGGTGGAGTTTAATTGTGGAAGTTAATTGAGTTCTCCAAATTGCCCCATATAGAGTGTGTCTGTGTGAGTGTGTGCCCAGCGATGGATTGGCACCCTGTCCTGGGTGTATCTGCCCAGCGCCCAAAACGTTCTCCCCTGGATGGCCATGGGGAACCCCACCGCGACCCTAATAGAGGATAAAGTGGGTGATAATGAATGAATGAATAGATGGAGCTAGTGAGCAGTACATAAACAACTAATTTAATCCAGCACCTACAGAGGTTTGACATAAACGACTACCAGGACTTTGTGCCCACTGTCAAAAACACACCACTGAGCTGACGACCATCACTGAAGCGTTTTCAAACATGTATATATGCAAATATCAAACACGTTTTAAGATAGTTTTGCTACTTACTTTACCATTGCATATAGAGAAAATAGAAAATATATTATATTATATATATTTTTTACAAGGATTACAAATCACACACACACACACACGCACACACGTGTGTGAAACATCAAATCTTAGCCACAAAGTATTCAATAATTCAAGTAAAATATACAGCACATTAGAATAATGGTGGAATATTTTAAAATGAGTCTTACTGTTACTAAAAAAATACTAAATGTAAAAAATTCTTTATCTCAAATACTTTAAATCACCAGGTAACCGTCTTCTTCGAGTTCTTGGTGAAAAAAAAACTGCACTTACTGTACATATGACATGACATATGGACTACATGTTGACGACAATTTTTGTTGACTATATACAAGATAAGGATAAATTCATTATTTTGCATTTTGTTGACATGTCATCGCAGGTTTTGCAAATCCAGGTATTTTTGGAATCAATTACGTCGACATAGTTGATGCATTGCCCCAGTCCTATTTCTGAAAGATGCCAATTGACTCAGCCTTACAGATAAAGTTGGGAAGATCGTTGCACCATTTTGCAGTGGAGAAAGCTACAGAGTGAGAGTTAGCACCTCAGTGAGGTGCAATCACCAGGCAATATTCATCACTAGAGTAAAGTGAACAAGTTGAAAATATAGAGTGAAGGTAGGATAGGGCAGATTCAGAGGTTTTTCTGTAGAACATAGTCAGCACTAGTGATCGACCGATATGGGTTTTTTAATGGCCGATGCCGATATTCAGATGACAGAAGTGGCCGATGGAGATATATAAAGCCGATATTACCAGTTTTTATTGCAACTAATAAGGTACAATTATAACAATAATAATAAACAAGACACAAAAGTAATCAGAGTTCATCACTGTTTACTTTTTGTAATACAGAGAGCAATATTAAGAACATACAACTTTAAATTACACATTATTAATGTTTCAGTGTACCTAAACATAAGCAGATAGCAGCATCTTTTTAAAATGAACATTTATTGATGAACATTGCACAACGCACACAGAACAACAGTCAATGATCTTTTTGAATTAATGAGCCAATTTAGCTAATGTGGATAAATAAATAAAATATTAACAAACAAATATTGTAGTTTGTAGTATGAAAAAAGTACTTATTCGAATATCTCAAGAAAAAAATGAAATGAACTGAACTTTGAACTAGTTTAGAATTAAAATTGTGAAGTCTTTGAGCATGTATGAACTGAACTTGAACTAGTTCAGAAAAGCTGTGAACTGGCACAACACTGCCTGTGAGCTAGCGCCAGTTAGTGCTAGCGATATATAGTTAGCTAGCCAGTTTAACAAAATCGCCCTAATTATACAAACAGTAAACACTGTATATGTTACAAATATCATCCCAGAACATTATTATAGCGTTAGCTAGCGCTAATAAGTATTAGTTGGCCAGTTTAGCTGTTCAAGTGGTTGCTAAGGTTACAGTTCCAAATAAAACTATTGGCATTTTCTCTTTAAAAAACATAATCGCTCTAATTATGCAGTAAACACTTTATACATTACAAAGAGCAGCCAGTAACAAATACTGAGAGTTGAAAGAGAAACCGTTTTCTCTCATGAGGCAGAGCAGTTTCAAAACGTTCTGCCGAAAGAACACTAGGGGTCACTCTAAGCAAAAGTTAGATCAAATGATTATATTCAGTCATTGAGCCAGAATGACGGAGCTGCCCACAGCGTTGCCCGTAGGCATTGTTTAAATATCGGCCTTGTGCGCTCCTATATCGGCCAATGCCGATTATCTAAAAATGCCAAAAATCAGCCCGATCAATCAGTCGATCACTAGTCAGCACC
Organism: Corydoras maculifer; assembly: GCA_019802435.1. Classification (NCBI taxonomy): domain Eukaryota; kingdom Metazoa; phylum Chordata; class Actinopteri; order Siluriformes; family Callichthyidae; genus Corydoras; species Corydoras maculifer. The sequence continues at coordinate 1,150,884 of JAFMOD010000271.1, forward strand.
CTGTACTGAATGCGAACAGCTACAGGGAGCCAATGGAGAGAGAGGAGTAGTGACGCAGTGGAAATAATTCATGAATACAAAATTAAGTATCAGCTAACTGACTTGACATTGCCCTTTTAGACCGTTACCTTATAACCTAGGAGTTAGAGTCTTTGACTTGTGGTTTAGGCACCAGCCCTGCGACCTAAAAGTCCTAGTCCCACCAAGTACAATGGATGAAGTGCCCTTGGACAAGGCACCCAACCTCAATTGCTCCCTGGCACCATGTACAGGGCTGCCCACCACTCCAGGCATGTGTGCTCACTTCACCAGTGTGCGTAAATGTGTGTGTTTCACTGCACGGTTGGGTTACATGTGAAGGACAAATTCCTCTGCGTGTACAGCACAGTAGGCAAAGTAGATTCCGTTATCACTTTATTAAATCACATGACTGTGCTTTGAATGATGTGTAATCTCAAGCTCATTCTGAGTTTAAAACTGTACACGTTGTATGCATTCATAAAGCACATTTAAACACTGATAATTAAACATTAAACAAATAAAACTAAAATAAAAAGTGCCACACGTTATTCATCACTGTCATTATCCAGTTAACAACCAAAAACAGCATGAAGCGTGCCGGTTCTCATAGTGTGAGTGCACCGTTATGTTAATTCACTTCAAAACAAAGGAAAATCTGGATATTGTTTGTGTCAGTGATCTGGATTGGATCATTGCAAGTAACGTAAGCGGTTCCGACACGGCGAGTAACGCGTAAATTGTGTGACGCAATGAATCGATATTGAAATTTGTTGTCGACACTTTTCATAATCAATTTTTATTGATTTTATCGATTTTTTATTTTATTAATTTATTTTTTAACACACACACACACATTATATATATATATATATATATATATATATATATATATATATATATATATATATATATA
>JAFMOD010000271.1:1158448-1190285 GCA_019802435.1 Corydoras maculifer
AGGGGGGCTGAATAATTTTGCACATCGCACTTTTCAGTTTTTTATTTGTAAAAAAATTGTTGATTCATGTATAACTTTCATTCCACTTCACAATTGTATACCACTTTGTGTTGGTCTTTCACATTAAATTCCAGTGAAATATATTTATGTTTGTGGTTGTAATGTGACAAAATATGGAAAAGTTCAAGGGGTATGAATACTTTTGCAACCCACTGTAGAAACCCAATCCTACCAGAGTCGTTACTGCCCAGCCTCTGTTGGAGACTAAATTGAGCACACTCAAAATTGGCTAACAAAAGCTAAAACCCCATCAGCATTGATGGAAAATACCTTAGCAGGAATCTCAATATGGATGAAAATCTCTGAGGAATGTTTCCAATACCTTGGAAAGGTAGAATTTAGGCAGTTTTAATAACAAAAAATGGTCCAACCTTTAATTACCAAGGCATACATAATTATGTGGCTCATGATTGTCTCATTTAGATTCACTTAAATTATTTTTAATTTTTTTTCTTTGAAATGCCAGGTTTGTCATTTCGAGCATGTATACATGCACAAACATAAAATGCTGTCATGTGATTGGCCAATTAGATGTTTTTGCAAATGTAAAGGTATATGCATGTAAAAAGTACATCAAGGAGTGTTTTTTAAGTACTTTAATAATTTTATATTATTTCATTACTCAAATTTAATTATAATTTTATGTTTTTTATTGTCATTCATCATCTCCAGTGTATGTACATATGCAGGCATCAGAGTATTTATAGAGGGTCTCATATTCTACTGACTTTTTTTTGTTAATCTCATGGTATACATGAGATTAACAAGTTGCATATGCCTTTTTTGTGCATAGGCAACATTTTCACACATGACCCTTGGTCTGATATATTAATAGCAACAAGACAGTTACAATAAAACTGGTAAAGTTCCGACCTTGCTTTGCCCATCCTGTCAGGTCACCATGTCCAGGATGTTGAAAGCCTTCAATATCAACCATGAGTTCTTTGTATATATTCAGCAAGCTGCAAAGGAAACAAGATAAAATATATACCCACACATGAACACACACAGAGTCAAACAAAAAAAAAATTTCAGAAAAAGTTTGAGACAAAATTTAAATTCCAGTAAATATCTATTTGCACTACAGTGGTTCAAACATCATCCTTTTATGTGCTCTGCAATGTTGGCCCACTTTGTCCTTAAAGCTAAAAAATAGAATAGGTTTTCTTTTGTCCGTTTAAGTCAATATTTGTAGGAGTGCATTTAAAAGCTTTGTGGTCACACAAAAAAAAACATTTCTACTGTCCTAGTTCAACAATTTACTTTTTAATGTTTGTTAAAAAATGTAAAAAGTAATAATGAAAAAAAAATGCTGCACAGAGCACTATCCTTTGAAATCCAAAGCAGATAAATTATGTGAAACCCTGGTATGTTTTGTCTGTGACTGGCGAAATATAATAGTATGCTGTATTGTATAACTGTTTTTAATGACTAAGCACAATCCAATGGACCATCCTGAAGACTTTATTTTAGCTTCTAAAATGTGAACATGTAATTTCTTATAAAATGTGAACAAACCCAAAATATATAGTTTACTTTAATATAGACGAGTTTAAGTAAATTGATGTAAAAGCCAGAAGCGTGAGGTCACAAACCTATGAATAATGCAGCTATCAAACAGCAGCTATGACTGATTTGGGCTGTGAATTTTCTGGTACTGTTTCTTCAGATTCTGAAGATAGTTTTCAAAGATGTAGAGGACAAAATCAGCAGTGAATGAGGTGAAGACTATAAATAATATCCATTTAGTCGTTCACTGAGGGGCTCTTCTCCAGGTGACCGGGTTAGTCTGGTGCTGGAGGGGGGATGTCAGGGTCCTCAAAGCAAGCATAGAACTTAAGAGACTCGGGCAGGGTGGGGTCATCGAGGTATTGTGGCTTTGTAGTCTGTAATGCACTTGATTCCCTGCCAAATGCTCCATGGATCCTGGGATGAGAAGTGTCTTCGTATTTTTAGAGAATTTTTGGCCTTTGCCCTTTTCTCCCCTGCAGTCAGCTTTCTTCTAGCCACTCTGAGTTGCCAGACTTGAAGGAAGCAACCCTGGATTTTAGCAGAGAACGCACCTCTTCATTCAGCCAGGGTTTCTGATTCGGGTGGCAGCTCACAAGCCTAGTGGGGGTGACATCCTCCAAACATTTGCTGACGTATCCGAGGACAGCAGATGTACAGTGCCTTGCAAAAGTATTCCCCCTCTTGGATTTTTCTCTATGTTACTACATTACAACCTGTATCTGAATTGAATGTGATGCAGCTGCACAAAATAATCTACGTTTTAGAAGTGAAATGAGAAAAAAATATATATGTATATAAAGAATATGAAAATAAAAAACTGAAAATTGGCATGTGCATATGTATTCACCCCCTTTGTTATGAACCCCCTAAAAAGTTCTGGTGCAACCAATTACCTTCAGAAGTCACATGCTTAGTGAAATGAAGGCCACTAGTGTGCAATCTAAGTGTCACATGATCTGTCAGTATATACACACCTTTTCTAAAAAGGCCCCAGAGGTTGCAACACCATGAAGCTAACCAAACAACACAATGAAGACCAAGGAGCTCTCCAAGCAAGTTGTAGAGAAGTATAAGCCAGGAGTTGGGTTATAAAAATATATCCAAATCTCTGATGATCCCCCAGAGCACCATCAAATCAATCATCATCAAATGGAAAGAACATGGTACCACAACAAACCTGCCAAGAGAGGGCCGCCCACCAAAACTCTCAGCCCGGTCAAGGAGGGCATTAATCAGAGAGGCAGCACAAAGACCAAAGGTAACCCTGATGGAGCTGCAGAGTTCCCAAGCAGAGACTGGAGTACCTGTCCATATGACCACAATAAGCCGTACACTCCATAGAGCTGGGTTTTATGGAAGAGTGGCCAGAAAAAAACCTTTACTTACAAGCAAAAATAGGAAGGCTCGTTTCGAGTTTGCAAAAAGGCATGTGGGAGATTGCCAAACTTTATGGAGGAAGGAACTGTGGTCAGATGAGACCAAAATTTAACTTTTTGGCCACCAAGGAAAACACTTTGTCTGGTGCAAACCCAACACATCACTCCAAGAACACCAATCCCACAGTGAAACATGGTGGTGGAAGCATCATGCTGTGGGGATGTTTCTCAGCAGCAGCGACTGGAAAACTGGTCCGAGTCGAGGGTAAGATGGATGGTGCTAAATACAGGGATATTCTTGAGCAAAACCTGTTTACGTCGGTCAGTGATCTGAGACTAGGGCGGAGATTTACCTTCCAACAGGACAATGACCCAAAGCATACTGCTAAAGCAACACTTGAGTGGTTTAAGAGGAAACGTGTAAACATATTGGAATGGCCTAGTCAAAGCCCAGACCTTAATCCAATTGAGAATCTGTGGTCAGACTTGTAGATTGCTGTTCACCAACAAAAACCATCTAACTTGAAGGAGCTGGAGCAGTTTTGCCATGAGGAATGGGCAAAAATTCCAGTGGCAAGATGTGGCAAGCTCACAGAGACTTATCCAAAGCAACTTGCAGCTGTAATTGCTGCAAAAGGTGGCTCTACAAAGTACTGACTTACGGGGGTGAATAGTTATGCACACTGATGTTTTCAGTTATTTTGTCCTATTTGTTGTTTGCTTCATAATAAAAAAAATGTTGTAGGCATGGTCTGTAAATTAAATGATGCAGACCCTCAAATATTCCCTTTGAATTCCAGGTTGTGAGGTAACAAAATGTGAAAAATATAAGGGGGGGGTGAATACTTTTGCAAGGCACTGTATATTACTCCAGATTCAGCTCCAACTCACATTCGGCAGCCTCCCTCAATACTTGTCAGTCTGTGCAGCCGAAATAGTCATGCAGCACAGCGTCGCCATCACTGGGCCACTCGGTGAGTTGCTGATGTAAATATAATATTGCACATCTATATTTCATATTATGCTATTTATAAGTTCCAATAATGTGTAGTTCACTTAAATTTGTAATGTGGAACATGAAGGTATAGTGGACCTCTCAAACATGTTTACAGATGGAGTTTTAAAAACTAATTTGAGCAACTTTTTGGACTCCATAATGGTGATCTTTATCATTTTTTCATATTAGACACCTTATTCAGTGGGACTTTGTGAGTTACAGCGGTTGTTTGATTGCATGTTAATACTGTCTGTAACAAAGCCTGTTCATATTGTCGAAATATCCTGTCTTTGGTCTTCATTCGTATCCCACCCCCTGTTACACCCCCATTTTGAGATCTAGTCATCATGCTAGTAAAGCAAAAGAATAAGTCATAGCTCTATATAATGCCCTAGGACTGCACAATAATAACAATACAGCCCAAACCCTTACCAAAATTATTATTTGAAGCAGTTTGCATTTAACTACCTAATTAAAAGGTAAATTAAAAAGAAATTACCTTGGAGGAGGTGGCACAGACTTTTGTACACTGAAACACAAGCCATGAGCCTGATTTGGTCCATGGTAGGGATCCTGGCCTAGAACCACAACTCTAACCTAAAAACACAAATCATGAAAAAAATGATAAATTTCCAGCACTGTCCTGTGACAATCTGCCTTCTGCCCTAAGGCCTTGGTGTGCAAGTATTGTTATGATGTTACATAAAACTTTTTTAAAAATATATGTAACAAGATCTGTGTACATTTTTTATCTGAACATATTGACCTAAAATTTAAAATAATAAGCATGTAAACAAACTACCTGTTAAGTAATTTAAAATGTTAAATATGAATCCTCGTTCAAATGTCAATATTATATTACATTACATGAAGTCATTTTGCAGACATTTGCATCCAAGATTGATTGTTGGGGTCAGAGTATAGGGTTAGGCTCCCCATGCCCATCCTGGAGAGAATGTGTCAGGCACTGAGCAAATACACCTAGGACAGGGCACCAATCCCTCTCACAGATACACACTGTATACAGGGTTTCTGCATTTAACATTAATATACCCAACAGTTTTATTTCCCTAACGTGATGGCAGAGCAGTGACTTAACACTGATTTGTGAAGGAGAGGCACAGCCAGGTGAGCCAGTGATGTAGTGAAGCGCACCTGTTGTTTCTGCATGTTTTTTTTTTTGTCTCTGTCTGTGCAGGAAATTAGGGGGGAGGCTCAGAAAAAGCTTCAGCAGCTTGCAAAAGTTAGCACCACACTGAAAAGCCTTATTGTTATTTATTTCATTCTCTGCAGTTCCACATCAGCAAAAAAAAAAAAACACATATTGAATGTGGCATATTCAGTCTCCCATACTGATTGTGCCAAGGAATGTTACATGTGTACTAAAACCCAGGACAATAGGGCAACTTGACAAAGACAGCATGAACATCAGGAGCATTTCCTAATACGGATGCAAGTCTCAAATTCCAACCTTCTGTTGTGTCCAATTCCGAAAAATAATCAAAGGTCAGTTTCAAAGTGTCTGTTTCTTTTGAGGTGTGACCGGCTTCCTGGAGATCTTCATCCATGGCTCTGCTGACGAATACTGGATGGAACCTGAATATCAATTGGACTGGAGGCCCTGCAGGACGCCCCCTTAATGGACTCACATATAGTTTTCCAGTTTTTAGTTTTTCCATTTGTTAAATATCTGTACATTAGTGTCCTACATTGTTGTTGCTGCCTGGCCGCTCAAGGAGGATGAGTCCCCCACTGAGTCTTGGTCCTCCCAAGGTTTCTTCCTTGAATAACATAAAAGGGAGTTTTTTCTTGCCACTGTCGCTTTGGCTTGCTCTTTGGGGGTTTAAAGGCATTTCATTCTGTAAAGCTGCTTTGTGACAATGTACTGTTGTAAAAAGCACTATATAAATAATTAACTTGAACTTCATGAATGTGGGGCAAGAAAAATCAGACATGATGGGAGAGCTGCGACCTTCTCAATTCAGCAGATCAATGGATCACCAGCTGATCCTTTGTACCCGTATGAAGTGTGACTGGAGAAATGGAAAATGGAACATGCAGGTGGCTATATGCTTTAAAAACAAGTGGGTTAGCAGACTGGTTCGGACCCTTGTGCATTAAGACAAGAAGAATGAGTGACGCTGCAATCCCTCATCCTACTCTTCTTCTGTCCATTATTTTATTGACTAAAGTTTAAACTCAACATGCATGAACATTTCACAAAAATATTCTTTGCAAATGTGCTGCTGGTTCCTTTAAATAATAAAATTTGTAATTATAAGCAATTTGGCAAATGGGGTAAAACTGTATTTTATAAAAAAGGGTAGTTCTGGTCCTTAAATCTGTTTGGCCAAGCCATTTGTCCAGCCTGAACATTAATAACAATAATGCACACATCTGACCCCTTTAGATTGGCATCAATGTGCCAGGTTATTTTTTTAAGATATTGAAAGCAAGGGAAAAGATGTCTGTAATGGGCCAAAGAACCTAATTATCTTTGCATCATAATGCATCCTAATTTGGGGCGTGGTAACTCAGAGGTAAAGGTGTTGGGATATTAATGTAAAGTTTGAGGGTTCAAATCCCATCCGCTTGAGCAAGGCCCTTAACCCTCATCACTTCAGGGATGCCACAGCCTGTGTTCTGTCCCCCAACCATGTAATTTACGTTACGTAATTTGACTAAAGGAACATCCTGAAATGACACTATTACTGATAAGCCCAAAGCCAGTATCCCCTTTCTGTGACTAGATTAACTTACAGTAGACCGATTTAGTAATTATTTTGTTTCAAGGTGGCACGGTGGCTTAGTGGTTAGCAGGTTCGCCTCTCAGCACTAGGGATTCCTGGTTTGAATCCCCATCTGGGTGGAGTTCCCATGTTCTCCCTGTGTTCGCGCGGGTTTCTTCCCACAGTCCAAAAACATGGATCAAGCCAATTGAGTTCTCCAAATTGCCCCATATAGAGTGTGCGCTTCTGTGTGAGTGAGTGTGTGCCCAGCGATGGATTGGCGCCCTGTCCTGGGTGTATCTGCCCAGCGCCCGAAACGTTCTCCCCTGGATGGGCATGGGGAACACCCCACCCCCACGACCCTAATATAGGATAAAGTGGAAGATAATGGATGGATGGATTTTGTTTCAAATAAACACGTTTAGAATTATTTTTTATTATAGTGTTTTTATACACACTCAAAGTAATGTTTCATTGCGAATATGATAAAGCTTTATCTGCTTTATTATTTTTGTTAATATGCCTCCTATCTGTTTTAATTCATTAACATGTTTTTGTAAACTTACGTTCTCAATATCGCACATCTCAGTCCAGGTAAAAACTTGTTCAGGAGAAGGGTAGACTGTGTGTTTTTGACGCTCTTCGTCAACGAAGTTAATTAACTGTGGAAATAAATTCTGGATTTGTAATTGAACCGAAAACCAGTCAAGTTAAATATGTTATGGTGGGAATTACCGATTTGAAGTAAGCTTTTCCAAATTCGCCACCCAGAGCTCTTCGCCAGCTCTCACCGACTCCGAACGGCGCTGTGCGGGAGGCGAGGCGCTCTAATGCCGCAGCTTTGCTTTTGGCAATTCGCTCGAGCTGCTCAGGACTTAGACTCCCATCGCTCCCCGGTTTCAGTTTCTTTACCTGTGAGGGTTTTTGATGTTTCTTTAATACGATTCCACATGCGTTTCGCAGTAATGTGTAAGCATGGCGACCTCGCAGTTTCATCTGAACGCTTGTAAATGCGACGGTCATAACAACTCACGTTTACGTTTAGCACCAACTGACGGGTTAAAACATAACATGTGAACTGAGAACGAAACACTAATATTGAAAAAAGACAGCAAAGCTCTGACGCATGTCTCAAAATAAGCAAATACGTATTTTCGAAACTATATTCGAAATAACTGCATATTGCAAATTATACTCAACACACTTGCTTCCCGCGTGTCCGTCACGCCGTGGTGTTGTGGAAATTTGTAAGCGTTTGCGTGGCTCGCAATGTACATTACGAGGGTACACGTCCCACTTCTTGGTAAAACAGAGCGTTGTCCTCCAAAAGCAAATGAATGGTAAACATGACTGTATTTAAAAACATACATTTACTGACATGTGCGAAAAATTGTGATAATTACAAACAGGAGAAAACTAATATTAAATTTTAAAAAACTGCATTTCCCCCTTCCCATGCTTCACAGTGGTTTGGTCCATTGAACGCCATCACCCGGAACGTGTTTACTAGCTGTTCATCTTTAAGTAACAAAATTGCAAATGTCTTCTCAAAACTAATACCATTAACATTATTTTTCTACTTAATAGATTGAAAGATGTTTACGGTTTTAACGGAAATGTGTTTTGTTCCCTTTGTTACTTGGTGATACGTCTTTCAATTGCTGTCTACAGAGGTAAGAGAGCTGTTACAAAACTAGTTTTAGTTTCTTTTGTCAAATGACAGATTACATGTTACCGTGTCTGTGTGACTGGATTATTTCTCGCCTACCAGATCAGTTAAATGGCAAAGAATGGCAGTAGGGTGTATTTTATTTTATACGTTTCAATTAAACATGAATAAAGTACATTGTTGAGATCCATCCATCCATTATCTTCCATTTTATCCTATATATTAGGGTCGTGGGGTGGGGGGTTCCTCATGCCCATCCAGGGGAGAAGGTTTCGGGAGCTGGGCAGATACACCCAGGACAGGGTGCCAATCCATCACTGGGCAAACACTCACTCACACACAGACACACTCTATATGGATCAATTTGGAGAGCTAAATTGACTTGATCCAAGTTTTTAGACTGTGGGAGGAAACCGGAGAACCCGGAGGAAACCCATGCGGACACGGGGAGAACATGGAAACTCCACCCAGATGGGGAATCGAACCAGGAATCCCTAGTGCTGAGAGGAGAACATGCTAACCACTAAGCCACCGTGCCACCCTCATTGTTGAGATCCTCCTTTTTCATTTTTTAATTGTCCAAAAAAAAAGACAGTAGCCTTGAGGTTAAGGGAACAGCCAGTGACAATTTCATGTCCCATCAAGTACTATGGCTAAAGGGCCAGTAGGCAAGTCACCTAACCTCAATTGCTTTCCGGGCACCATAAACAAGACTGCCCACTGCTCCGGGCACTGTAAACAAGGCTACCCACTGCTCCGGGCACCGTAAAGAAGGCTGCCCACTGCTCCGGGCACATATGCTCAACTTGATGTGGAGGACAAACTCCTCTGTGTATAAGCACAGTAGGCACAATAGACCAGGTCATTAGTAAATATTTCTACAAAATATTTAAGTTGATTTAGATAGATTATTACCTTGATTTTTTTATGTTTGATTTACGTCACATTTAGTTATTTAGCAAGCTTACAAATGAAAGACCAACACATGTCAGTAGTTAGGGTGAAATCAGTTACACTGAAGTATTATCACACCTTATTAATAAACAACTGCCAAGTCTAGATTAACACTAATTCATATTTTTTAAATGTTATTTTTAATAGCAAGTGCTTATGAATAATAATAATAATAATGTGGCGTGGCATTGTGGCATAGTGCTTAGCACATTTGCCTCTGAATCCTGATCTGGGTGGAGTTTCCATGTTCTCTCTGTGTTTGCGTGGGCTTTCTGAGCGTTCTCCAGTTTCCTCCCACAGTCCAAAAACCTGAATTTAAAGTAAATGGAATGCTCTAAATTGCCCATATATAGTGTGTATGTGTGTCTGTGTGAGTGAGTGTGCCCAGCGATAGATTGGTGCCCTGATTTGGGTGTATCTGCCCAGCGCCCAAATTGTTCTCCCCTAGATGGGCATGGGGAACAACAGCATGTTTATATTTATAGTTGCAACTTTTATCATTTTGACAAGTGATATTTTTATACAGAGCTTACATTTGCCTGTAGTGTTTTCAATAAAGGTTTATTTATTGAATACTCCACTCCTGTAGAAGAAGATTAAGCAGAAGTTAATGAATGATGAATGAAAATAATAATAATAATGTGGAACAGGGCGGCACAGTGGCTTAGTGGTTAGCACGTTCGCCTCTCAGCGCTAGGGTTTCCCGGTTTAAATCCCCATCTGGGTGGAGTTTTCATGTTCTCCCCGTGTCCGTGTGGGTTTCCTCCGGGTTCTCCGGTTTCCTCTCACAGTCCAAAAACATGGATCAAGTTAATTGAATTCTCCAAATTCCCCCATATAGAGTGTGTCTGTGTAAGTGAGTGTGTGTGCGATAGATTGGCACCCTGTCATGGGTGTATCTGCCCAGCGCCTGAAACGTTCTCCCCTTGATGGGCATGGGGAACCCCACCGCGACCCTAATATAGGATAAAGCGGAAGATAATGGATGGATAATGTGGAACAGCATGGTGGCATATTGGTTAGCACATTCGCCTCTCAGCACTGTGGATCCAGGTCTGAATCCCGATCTGGGTGGAGTTTTCATGTTCTCCCCATGTCTGCATGGCTTTCTAACGGTTCTCTGGTTTCCTCCCACAGTCCAAAAAAAGTGTCTTTATGTGAGTGTTTGCCCAACAATAGTTGGGGCCCTGCCCAGCGCCCAAAACCTTCTTCCACGATCCTAGTATAGGATTAAGCATAAAGTAATAAGATGCTATAACATGATTGGTGATTGGTCACGTGTTTATCAGAGGTTGTTTTACACCCAGTTTTAAAACCTGATTAAGAATAGATATTTATGTTTTTATGCCCTGTTTGTCTTAATAGCATAGAAAACACTTATTATAAAGACTGGACACTTTATTTGCACACCTAACTAATGAGTGAAGAATCTGAAGCTTATTGAAGCTTTATTAAAACGGATTTCAGTTCAGCGGATTCTGCGCAGTAAGAACCTTCGGAAAGTCACTCGTCACGTGACTATCAGAACCCGGCTTAAGTCACGATATCACGAATTTATTTGTTCTTAAATAAAAGCTTCGACTAAAGACATGTAAGTACTCAGTCACTCGACTTTACACCCCGAAAAAAATAAGCACCGTTTATTTGTTCGAAGTACTTAGATTAATGGACCACGTGACCTCGGCGCGTGAAGCACCTCCTCCGCAACTTTATTTCGCGGGAATTTTTTTTTTATGAAAATGAATAAACGACGAGAAAATCGGTACACAACTTACTGACACTTATATACCAAACAATTTACTGTATGCACCGTGAAGTTATAATTACCAAGTACGTTTGACACTTAACATTTTTCACAACAATGTTTAGACCTCAGAGTTAAGACATACTTACAGTACATCCACATTCGCCTCCGTCCAGGCTTCTCTTTTTGATCTCGGGGGAGATAAACGACTTGATGCTTTTTTGTCCGATCATCTTTAACAGGCAGATTATTCACACGTAACAATGTTAATCTTCTGTAGGTTGCGCATGCACTAGTCTAACGTGGAAAGACTTTCAACTCCCGGCAAATTAAATTTCAGCCAATGGAAATGCACCATGATGTCATGAGTGCTGCATGTCAAAATAAATTTTACCCTATAATCAGACAATATTTCACGGTAAAAGCCGATGTTCCAATGAATTTGTAAAATGTTACGATTAGTTACAATTAGACTACTTGTTACTAGAATTATCTGGACCAATATCATATATTGATAGTCATTGGGGCAGTTGTAAGCTTGTGGTTAATAAACCAGCCTTGTGACCTGAAGGTACTCGGATCGATTCCCGGTCCCACCAAGTACTATCGCTGAAGTGTCTTTGGGCAAAGGACCTAACCCAAATTGCTTCCTGGGTGCCATATACAAAGCTGTCCACCGCCCCAGGCATGTGTGCTCACTTTACCTGTGTGTGTTTTTCACTGCACAGATGAGTGGACAGTACAGTAGGCAAAAAAAATCACTTAGGTTATGATTGGTATTTTTTCCCTAAAAAAATAATCTAGCTGTTGCTAGAGAGAGGCACAGTGGCTTAGTGGTTAGCATGTCCACCTCTCATCATAAGAGATCAAGGTTCGAATCCTGATCTGGGAGTTTCCGTGTTTTCCGGTTTACTCCCACTCAATCCCAGTTTAAAAACATGTATTTAAGGGGAATTGGCTGCTCTAAATAGCCCCTATATAGTGTGTGTCTGTGCAATAGATTGGAACCTTTCCTGGGTGTATCTGTCCAACGCCCAAAATGTTCTGCCCTGAATCTTGTCCCATGACTCTAGTATAGGATCAGAATTAGAATCTTTATTTATGCCTAATACCAAGAATTTTGTTTGGTGCAGGTGTCAACATACAGTATATACATATACACTCTTCAATAAAATGGCAAAAAAATAAATATTATATATATAGACACAGAATAAAATAAACAATAATAGTGAGATAAAAATATAACACTGGCACAAGCAGACATGCCACTGAGTAAGTAGGTGTAAATATGCGGTTAATGCCAGGGGGAGAATTAAAGTGGTGGAATGTGGGAATAGTCCTTATTCGGTAAGCTTACAGCAGAAAATAATAGATGGATGGATGACTTTAAAACCTTAGCATTACTATTTTCTGTCAATAATGATACGGCTGGACAAACAGCTTTGCCATCACATTTAAGGACATTTTATAAAATGTTTTTTAATGAATAATTTACAAATAATAATGAATACAGTGCTGATTATTAGCAAAACACAAATATATGTAAACTGACAACACATACTTTGTAATCTTAAACAGGTGCTCATAAGTACTAACAAATAGCTACAAATGTGAAAAGCAGCATGTCAGTAGTAGAGAAGCAGGAGGAACATCATTCAGAAGATACTGGTGAAATGGAGGTAGCTACAGACAACGAAGCTGAATTTCTCCATCCTGTCCCATGGCAAAAGATTGAAGCAGAGGGATTTGACTGCGACTATGGCTTACTTTTCTCTAAGGGGAAGGCAGATGTGCTATTCCTGCAACTAGAAAAGGAGGTGGACTACTTCACAGGTATTAACAGTATAAATTACTTTTTTACCCAGTCAAGCTTGGTATTTGTACTTCTCATTACTGTTTTTGAAGTATTGTTCATTTACAAAGAGATAGGTGAGCCTTAGTCTAACTTTGGATAATATGAACTTTTTTTTTAACTCAGCATTTATTCATACTGTTGTATTTTAAATAAAAATACAATATTGCCTACTGAAAGCCCTAAGAGTAAAGATTGTACTCCAAATTTTGACTCTAGTTGGTTGGTTTGTGACATTTGGTCAGTTGGACAAAATTATTAAAATTAGAAATGAAACATTGATGTATTACATAGTGTACATATAAATTATATGGGGTGGGCGAAGGGGGGAAGGAATGAGGACTGGAGACTGAATTTCACAACAGGCTTTATTGTCACACTTGCATTCGAAAGACACCAGGCTTTTACAGAATTATTCTTGCAAATGTGCCACATCCACCATCTCACCAGCTCGTGGTTGGTCTCTCTCCCCACGGCTTTTGATGTTCCCGGTTTTAAAAGAACAGACAGTCATTAGACAGAGCCGCGTCAGGTACATTAATTCACCGTAATCAAAGTCTACCAAGACGGCTCCACCTTCTCCCCCGTGCCATGCCGATCCTGCCACAAACGCACACCTTTTAACGCTTCCCATTGATATACAGTACATTTTTGTCAGTATTTCATTGTTAAAGAAACTGGAAACCAGTCAATCACCGATCAGCCTTTACTTCAAAAACAAGACTAGATTATGTCATGAAACACCAGTTTATTAATATTTATTTTTGTAATAATCACATTTATAAATCAAAAGTATTTTTTTTTAATGGAGTGTGTTTGTGTGTTTTATAAAAGCAATAACTCACTCGCAGTTGTAAATGCACGTCCTCTCATGCCTTATTATTGTTATCTAACAAGTAGTTCAGGTAGACAGCACGGTGGCTTAGTGGTAAGCATGTTCTCCTCTTAGCGCCAGGTTCAAATCCCAATCTGGTTTGAATCCCAATTTCCATGTTCTCCCCGTGTTTGCGTGGGTTTCCTCCGGGTTCTCCGGTTTTCTCCCACAGTACAAAAACATGGATCGAGTCAATTGAGTTCTCCAAATTGCCTCATATATAGTGTGTCTGTGTGAGTGATTGTGTGCCTAGCGATAGATTGTCCTGGGTGTATCTGCCCAGCGCCCGAAACGTTCTTTCCTGGATCAGCATGGGGAACACCTGGATGGGATGGGATGGATGGGATGGAAGTAGTTAAGGTGCTGAAATCTGATTGGCTGAGCTGTTTTTCCAGCTGTGATACTATTGACAGTAATGCACACCACACATCACCTGACTCACATTCATATCAATGCATGACATACATCATTTTAAATTATGTTTTAAATTATGTACCATAAATGGAAATACAGATTAATATAAACAGCAAGCCCATTCCCAATAACCAAGTATCCCATTACCTAGCAATTAATGTTTATTTTAAAAACTGAATTTGATTATGTGGTTGGAGACCAGATTATTACCAAAAAAAATTTTAATCAACACTTTGATTCATTAATGTGTTGATTAAATGTTTTTTTGGTTATAAGGCAGTCGAGGTTGTGTATTATTGTGAATAAATCACAAAAAAGAGGTGTAACTGTACTCCGCTACACATCATGCCTAATAACACCTCTTTTTTCCATGATTTATTAGGGATAAAAAATGCACATGCGGCATTGCCTTTTACACCATATAGCTTTATTAACAGTGGTGCGTGTTAAGATATCAACTCTATTAAACTAAACTTTTTGTATTAAGTGTAATATCTTGTACTAAGCCGAACCTATATTGTGGGGTACAACTAATATTCTCTAAACACATTCTTTCTTCTTTTATGTAAGGTAAAGATGCTGAGTTAAAACTCTATGGTAAGACTTACAGCATTCCCCGTAAGCAAGCAACTTATGGAGATGAAGGGTTGATGTATTCTTTTTCTGGAGTCCATCTTAAAGCCAGACCCTGGACGCCGACTCTAGAATATATTCGTGATGCTGTAACCAGAGTAACAGGACACACTTTCAACTTTGTTTTGATTAACAGGTAATTATGAGCTAGGAATAAAGCACATCACTTAATATGTCTAAAATCTCTAATCTAAAAATAGAATGATGGGTCTTGTTTCTCAGGTATAAAGATGGTCAAGACCACATTGGGGAGCACAGGGACGACGAGCGGGAGTTAGATACGAGTATTCCTATTGCATCAGTGTCTCTTGGAGCTTCTCGGGACTTCATTTTTCGACATAAAGATTGTAGAGGTGGGCAAAAAAAACATCACACTGGGCCTGTTAAATTGGAATTGGCTCATGGCAGTTTGCTTTTAATGAACTCGCCCACTAACACATACTGGTATCACAGCCTCCCAGTTCGAAGAAAAGTAAAGACACCACGTATAAACCTAACCTTTCGATGCATCATTCAGTCACAGCAAACTAAATAAAATTTTTTGCTGCAATATTTTTTTTCAAATAAATGCCACAAGTGTGCAGTTAACAATCTAGAATGTTGAAAACAAATTAGCAGGACATCCACTTGATAGTAAATATTCTTATAAAATGTATTTTTTTGTAGCGTGATGTATTTTATTTAATTACTCATTAGTTAATCAGTTGCTACCAAATAGTTGGAAAGTAAGTGTAATTCAATGCATGTGGATAATATTAAAACTTGTAAAGAATATATTGGGGCAGTCTAATGTCATGAAATCTGAGTTGTGGTAAAGTTATTGTTATTATTAATTTTGTCCAGTGACAGGTTGTGCATTTCACACCTAGGCATTCAGTAATGATCTCTCAGAATAAATTCACCTGTCAATAACTATTTTATGGTTCAAAAACATCTTATTATTCAGAAATGCTGCCTAATAAGTCGTTGCATCACAGATAGATAAGTCATTGTGCTGGGTGGTGGGCAAAACACCTGCAGACATGCAAGCGACAAGCAGATACCATGTTTCGACGTTCTCCCTGTGTCCGCGTGGGTTTCCTCCGGGTTCTCCAGTTTCCTCCCACAGTACAATAACATGGATCAAGGTCAACTGAATTTTCCAAATTGCCCCATATACAGTGTGTTGGTCTGTGTGAGTGAGTGTGTGCCCAGCGATAGATTGGCGCCCTGTCCAGGGTGCTCAGTGCCCGAAACGTTCTCCCCTGGATGGCAGAAAAATGTAAAACCTGGCAAACCTGAAATGTGATTGGCTAAATGCTCTAATAAGGAAATAGATATCTGGAAGTGGTGCAACCAAAGGAAATGTTATAAAAGAAAGCGGACAAAGCATTTGGAATGATTTGATAAGTATTTATTTACAAAATATTATTAACCATCAGTTGGTGTTTCAGATATTTTAAGGCCTTCAGAGAAGACTTTGATCTTTGACTTTAATTTAATCCCTGATCAATACATCTATGTGAACTGGTTACTTTCATCCTTGAGTGTTGATGACCAATATCAAAGTCCGTTGTACTTATTTTAAATTAAAGATTTTTTAGCACCTGATGTGCTGATGATAAATTTTGTGGCCTTGGTCTTTGCCTAATAATTTAAATCCATGTAAACCATATGTTAAAAATATGTAGCTTTTCTTCAGTTTCTTAAAAGATTGCGCTTACACTCCTGCTTCACATTTGTAGCGTGATTTAAAATTAGTTTTTATAAAAAGCATTTTGTAATTTGACTACATTTCAATTAGATTTTTTACTTTAAAAACTGGACTAGAAGAAGAAAACTTTATTAATGATTTTGCTTTCAATAAACGCATTTATGAATCAAACCTTGTTTTTTTATTATAGTGTGTAACATTTTTATAAAAGCAATGAGGCAAAGTTGTGTATTATTATGAATAAATCACAAGAGGTGTCACAGCACTTTGCTT
Organism: Corydoras maculifer; assembly: GCA_019802435.1. Taxonomy (NCBI): domain Eukaryota; kingdom Metazoa; phylum Chordata; class Actinopteri; order Siluriformes; family Callichthyidae; genus Corydoras; species Corydoras maculifer. The sequence continues at coordinate 1,175,229 of JAFMOD010000271.1, forward strand.
CACACCTAACACCAACTCTTTCCTGTGATTTATTCACAATAATGTGAATAAATTCATTTTATTATAAAATGTGTAGTTTCGGTCCTTAAATCTAATTGGCTGAGCCGTTTGTCTAGCCGTGACATTATTGACAGTAATACACACCTCTGACACCTTTACTTTGTTATCAGTGCATGACGATTATTTTCCCAATTTTTTTTATTTTTTTTTTACTATAAACAATGTTTTGTAATTTGGCCGTTAGATGGCAGTTTTTGGTTGTTAGAGAAACCGAAATCCTGTTACTCGGTGATCAGCGTTCACTTTAAAAACTGAAATAGCTTACATTACATAAACTGGAAGATCAGTTTAGTATTGTTTATGCTTTTAATAAAAGCATTTATGACTCAAACCCTGTTTTTTTATTATAGTGTTTGTAAGTTTTTTTTAAAGCAGTAAGGCACTCGAGGCTATGTATTATTGTGAATAAATCACAGGAAAGAGGTTTAACTGTACTAATAACACCTCTTTCCTGTAATTTATTAACAATAATGCACACCCTCTCATGCACACCTTATTGCTTTATTATAATAGTATTGTAAAAGTAAGAAAACATTATGTAAAAACATGAATCAATGCCTCAGTCAAAACACCTAATATACTGTACATGTCAAATTTGGACATAGGTCTAAATATACTGAAACGCAAGTTAGGTACTAATAACTGTAGCTTAGACTGCTGTGCTTTTCCTGTATGCAAAAGTCATTTAACCATTAGATCACCATTGTTTATACTTCGCAGCTCTTTTACACTTTGCATTGATTTGGCTAAAAAGGTGCATCACGTAAAATGACACCGACATGAATCTTCCATGACTTTCATCCAAATCAGTTTCACACTAAAACTTAATGATTTAGGCATATGCAAAATTTTTATTTTCTATAAAACCAAAACTACATGTGAAATAAATAAATGAAACAACCATACTTCTGTACATTACATTTCTAAAGCAGAGTGAAAAAAAATGGTCCCAATGAGTACAGTTTTTGCGAAAGATTTCAAAGACTGAACGAGAAGGCAATATTTTGGTGAAATATTGTGATGAATAACCAAGAACAATAACAAAAAAAAAAAAAAAAAAAAAATTTATATAAATATATACATATTTTTGCAAGCTGTCACATCGGAGTAGTTTCTGTTCTTATTAGTGTTTAAATGCCAGCACTGCTGGTCTGTGTATGAGGTATTTGCACAGCTATATGTATCATCTAATCCAAATTGTTTTCTTTCTGGACTACTACCCAAACCAAGTCTTGACGGCAGGTGCTTGCGAAAAGAAGCCAAATACTGTATAATTCTGATGGGTATGTAGTCAGAATTCTCATTGTGATTTTTCCAACTGTGTTGCTATTGAAATGGTGACCTGCATTTCAAAGCCTTTTGAATTTGTGGAAATGGGGAAAGAAAAAACAAACTTGGGAAAAAATTCTAAAGAACTTCAGGGATGTGCACGAACTTAAAAAAGCCTGAACGAGCTTATTTTAGTTTCACAAGGCACACAACAAAGCAGGATGTATGCTACGAACTACAATCTTCACAGCAGACCTAAACCTGTGACTAACACCACTGATTCACAACTTGATCATTCATTCATCTAGCTATACATAAAAAAGTTTACTACAGCAGCAGAACCAATCTATTTCAGCACAGCGAACAGTGTGTTGACCCTCCTGAGCTCAAAATAAGACGGAAAAGAGGTTGCTTTCAAACATCGAGTGGTACTTGAAAGCCAAGACTAAAACATCAGTCTTTAACGGGTGATGTTATGACAGCAAGCTGTTTAAGGATCAGTGCAACGGTAACCCCTGCCTCTGTATTTCACAGATTGAGTTCTTTATGGGATACAATGGCATGCGAAACTTTAGGCACCCTTTTCAAAATTATGTTACTGTGAACAATTATGACCAGTAGGGGATGGGGCATGATCTGATTTTTAAAAAGTGCACAAGGAAGATGATTTGAGCAATATTATGTATTTATTTCTATGCTTTAGTTTTGAAATACAAAAAAGAAAATGGGCAAGCATTAGGTTACCCTGCCTGGATAGTTTCTAAGACCATCTCTGGCAAATATTTAGGCTTGTAAATGCTTTTGGTGCCAGCCAGGAGTCTTTTGATTCTTGTCTTATTAGCAAAATGCTTATAGTTCCTAAGGATTCCTGTGATACCTTGCATGCACTGGTTTTCCAAGAACCATGGTGTATTGGTCAGGGGTTTGAGAGCCAGAAAAAAGATTCTGCCTCTTGAGGTAGCGCTATAGATTTTATGGTTGGATAAAGATCATGTTTCTGTTTTAAAAGACAACATATTTTAATTGCAACAGTTTTAAAAATGTGTTATATTTGATTTCAGAATTGGACGATTTAGTGAATCTGATACAATCTTATACTAGTGCCCTGTCCTCTGTGCCAATGATTGCAATACAACCTCGAGTATAATTTATCAAGTTGGTGCCAATGACCTGGTGGGGTTTAATTTTTTATAAAATTTGGTACTAATTTTTAGGGCAACCAGTGAATTACAATTTAACATCATTTACCAGGTCTTCAGATCGTAATCGCTCATGTAAAGAAATTACTACCTATAAACGTACTGTATATTTTCAGTCTTCTTATCATTTTGAGTATTTTTAGAGTGTAAGACAGTTATGTATAGATTTGTTTGGTTGCTGACAGTTTAAACTTAAGTCAGAACTTAAGTTTAATAAGTCAGAATTATTTTTTCTTTAAAATTTGCATTATTTGATCGATCACCTGAATGTGAAAATTAAATAATGCATTGCCCAAGCTAATTAAGATCTGAGATGTTTGTAAGTGATCTGGATGATCAGATCTTTTAGGAAACCCAAACATTTACATAGGGTGCATATTTTTGTCTAAATTTGTACATGACATAAATAATACTGTAATTGTGAAATTAAGAGGAATATAAAATGTTATTTTCTTCATATTGACCCTGTCTATTAGAGATCAGTTTGTGTTTAACCGATATTTACAATAACATATATTTTGGTCGGGGTTCCCGAACATGGCCACTGTATCTCCGAGTTTGTCCCATATTGTGAACTAAGGAATAACTGTAAGGTCAAAACTGTGTTTCTAAGTGAAGTAGGAAAAATGAACAGAAGTTTATAACCTGTGTTCAAAGAAAATTATTTGAAGCCTATTGGTTGACAAAATGAAGTTCACTAGATCGGTAATAGTTTGCAAAAATAACAGTTAGTTGGCTTCCGAGGAACAGTCCATTTTGCCTTTCTTGCTAGGAGGAGCACCATCTTCCATGTCCTGTCAAAAGAGAACCATCATCAATTTGAAGAATTAGATAAAAGCAATGCAAACTCAATACCATCCAATATATTACCAAAATGGTCCTCTACTATGTTATAACCTAGTGTCTTGGGTTGCCTCAAGATGGTTTGTAGATAAAGTTGTTAATAACTAAGGAAGTACAACAACAAATCATCATTAATATAGCTTTTGTACTTGAAAATTAGTCCCATTGAAACATGGAAAAAAAGAAAATTCACTTTATTGATAAACGTATTGGGCCACACCTCTTAATTAGTCATTTCAGGTGTAACATTCAGTCCTATTGCCACAGGTGTATCAGATCCAGTATCTAGCTATGTATTCTGACATCAGAAACATCTGTGAAATACTTGGTTACTGTACTGTGAGTGGGAAGTGGAAGTGTTTAGGAATCACAACAAATCAACCCTGATGTAGCAGACAAGGATTTAGTGAGTGCTGAGGCACTCTAAAAAAGAAAAAAAATTAAAAACAATGTCCGCTTACTAAATAATTGGAAAGTTGCAAACCTCTTCTGGTAGTAACAAACAAAACCAAAAAATCTGGTTCATCAGATGAGAGAGGTATCTAAGGCAGAGCAACCACATGCGAGCATTACATCAACCAAGAACACCACAAGGTATTAAATGGACTAGAGCTACTACTACTAATAGTGTAATAAAAATATGCGCATGCTAGGAGCTTTAGTTTCAGCAAATGAAATTCTTTTAGTATATCCAGACAATCTAGATAACTATGATTTCAACTTTGTGGAACCAGTTTGGCAAAGACTGTTTTTTTTGTTTCAGCATGACTGAGTTTATGGTGTGTGAAAGAGCTTGACTTGCTCACAAAAAGCCCCTAAACTCAATCCTATTAAGCACCTTCCAATTATATACAATTATAACAAATACTGCTGACCAGCCCTTTTGTTCAACATCCAAAAGGTCAGATTGAAAGCTTTCACAGCAGCAAAAACCAATGCTTTAATATCAATACATTTAAAATAGATTATAAATGCTCCTGTAGGTGTGCTGTCTAACGGGTCCCAATAATTTTGTCCATAAAGTGTAGATCAAAAATGCTATTTGTTTGGAACTGTGTTCAAAATGCAATTATTAACATAATTTTTAAGTGTAAAATTATAATTTACTTAGAGCCTTTTTATGATTATTTCTATTTTTATCAGGAAAAGGTGACTTGTACATTATAATATACATTTATCATAAAATACATATAACTGCTTGAATTGAAAGCATTTGAAACTTTGTTACCCGAGAAGCTATGGAGGTGTCTGTATGGTGTTCTTGTTCTCCTTGTGACTTGCCATCCCGCTTGGCTCCTGTTGTCTCTGATGAGTGATTATGACCTATTATAAAGAAAACAAATAACTAAAATTATCCATGACCGCTAATGGTTAAAACCACTTAATTCAAAACTGCTTTCTAGAGATTTTAATGCATATTACATAATAACCTTAAGGTTATGATATTCAGACAAAATATGTAAAGTAAGTCAACAAGTAGGGACAATACTAAGCATTGCCCACCAGACATCGACTGTGAAGAAAAAAAATAGCAAGACATGAACTTGACAAAGCCTTTTGTCAAGTTCATAGAAAAATATATTTTTTTATGCACTCAAGTAATGTAAGCCCTGTTCACACTTTGTGTGAGACATGTCTTTCCTAATAAGATCACAAGGGCCCTGGTTTGAATATTTGCATTCATAGCAGACGATGCAACTAGAGTGACAACTTGGGTTTAGATTTTCCACAATTTTCCAGCATAATATGCAGGTTTAAAAATAAAAATAAAGAGTACTGTTTTTACCAGCAGAAAGTATAAGCCATGTGTAAACAAAAACTGCACTGGCTTATTTGTTTAATAAATGGAAATGTAAAAAAAAATATTAAAATAATACAAATGTATTAGTTTTGTCCAGTGGTTTTTAAACTATGGCACATGTATCACTGGTGGTATGCAATATAGCACGAGGTGGTATGCCAGATAATGGTATGGATATAAAACAGGTAGTTCTAGTCCTTAAATCAGATTGGCTGGGCCATTTGTCTAGCCATGACATTATTGACAATATCACACACATCTGACCTCTTCTCATTCGTATCAATGTGTGATCTACATTATTTCCAGATGTTTTTTTCTAAACTGCACTCTACAATTTGCCAATTCTGCTATTTGGGGTTATTTTGGGTTGTAGAGATTTTTCTTTTTTACACTTACAAATCTGCCTCCCCAGTTTTTTACATGTATTAATTCACAGAGTCATATAATTCACCTTAAGTTAAATTGCTAATTAGCTCTTTTCCTCCTGGTTCAAAATGACTTGCTTTTCTCCTACATATAGCTTTAAGATGAACGAGGCTTCATCTTGACATGATACTGAAATTCTGAAGAAACACCTGTTACCATATTTGGATCACCTACAAAATTGGCTGGTCTGATAAAAAGTGGTACAGTTGTAATACATTTGGAAAACATCTGTAGTATTTACGCAATAATATGTAATAAGTCACTATTTGCAGTGCTAGTACAAACTTAATTAGATAAAATATAGTTAATATACGTATAAAAAAGTGCAACGTTAACAGCTTTGTACCTCCAATGTTACATATGTTGTAATGCAAGATGACTCCATTGATAATTTTATTAAAAGAAATATCAGGTTGCGGCACGGTGGCTTAGTGGTTAGCACGTTCGGCTCTTAGCACTAGGGATTACCGGTTCGAATCCCAATCTGGGTGGAGTTTCCATGTTTTCCCTGTGTCTGCATGGGTTTCCTCCGGGTTCTCCGGTTTCCTCCCACAGTCCAAAAACATGGATCAAGTCAATTGAATTCTCAAAAATTGCCCCATATGGAGTGTGTCTGTGTGAGTGTGTGTGTGCCCAGCGATTGATTGGCGCCCTGTCCATCTGCCCAGCGCCTGAGACGTTCTCCCCTGGATGGGCATGGGGAACCCCACCGCGACCCTAATAGTGGATAAAACGGGAGATAATGAATGAATGAATGAAATATCAGGTTATTGGAGCATGATAGGACTCACTTTTCTTCAATGTGGCCGTTAATGGATTTTTATATGACCACATACACCCATACACAAACGTCTTCTGTATGTAATCTGAATCAAGACATCTTAAATCATACTTGTAATTTTTGGCTGCATTTGTACATGTACATTATTAATCTGCTTGCTTAGGATGGTAGTTAATGTTAAGACTCTATTCCTGTCCAGACCTATGTCATAGAGCATTGGAAACTGTTATGGTCTGTCACGGAGGGGTGGTGCTCCCTGGGTAGCTCCGCCCCTTATCCAGTTGGTCTCCACGCCCCTGTATGCTTTGTTTATGTCCAGGTTCTTGATCACGTGTGTTTGTAAATCCCTGTCTTGCGTTTGTTATGGTCACGTGTTCTGTGTAGTTCCGGTTTGTTTTGGTCACATGGTGTGGGTTTGTCTTGTGTTCACGCCCCTGTAATTATGCACACCTGGTTCCCCGATCACTGTCCCTATTTAGGAAGCTCACTCCCATCACTCTGGGCTAGATGGTCTTGGTTCGTGCACCTACCCTCGCTACGCCTTGTCCACTCTGGCTCACACCCCCTGTCTCCGGTTTTCGCCCTGTTCTCGCCTCGTCCTGTTCTCGCCTCGCCCTGCTTCGCCTCACCCTGCTTTGCCACGTCCTGTTCTCGCCTCGTCCTGTTCTCGCCTCGACCCTGTTGCACCTCGTCTTGTTGTTCTGTGTTTATGTCTTTGTGTTACAGTTCACCACCTACTCCTGTTGCCTGTTTAGCCACACTCCGCCGTGCGTACCGGCGGATCGGAACACTGCCGACTACGACGTGACGTCAGACCCCAGCTCTGCAGCCCTGTGTTCACTTTTGATTGTTAATGTGTGGTTCCCGAAGGACTGTTGAACTGTGTGTGGCTAAAATAAACTTTAGTGTTGGCAACAAATCCCCGCCCCCGACTACGTCTTTCCGAGTAGCGGATCCACCCACTCCGACCGTTTCCTGGCGGAACCGTAACATTACCATCTAGCCAACATGGATCCCCCGGATCGAGTCTTCTGTGGGGCGGAGTCGGTGTCAGCTTCTTTCACCAGACGGCCGGCCGACCCTCGCGTCGATCATCTCTTCCGCCTCCAGGAGGATTTGGCGGGCACTATCGGAAGGCTTTCCTCCCAACTCAGGACTGTGCTTGCTTCTCTGCCCGCGTCGCCTACAGCTCGAGGACCTGCGAGGGCGCCCACGCACTCAGTTTTTCAGGTACCAGATCTTTCTTCCTCATGGGCGATGTATTTCGACAGGGTGCCTGAGGAGCGGCGCGTGGGTTTCGTGGAGCGGCCCGTGGGTCCAGTGGAACGGCCCGAGGCTCCGGTGGACTTGTTGCCCCCTACGCCGTCAGTTGCCCCCTGCGCCGTGTCAGTTGTCCCCTGCTGTCCCTTTAGCGCCAGAGCCTACTGCCGCCCTGAATTGGGTTCCTCGCCGTCCCCGCGCCCTGAATGGACCCCTGCGTTGCCGTCACACCCAGGAACAACCCCGTCTGCTCCTCCGTTGCGCCCGGAGACGGTCTCGCTGTCTTGGCATCCTGATTGGGCCCCCGCGGTCTTCTGGGCTCCATGGGACCATCAGCACGCAACTCGGCCCACCTTGTACCCCAGTCGTGCTGACCGTCCACCCACAGGGTCCTGGGCCCCCTAGTGTCTTACCTGTTTAGTGTTTCTATGGTAGGTTCCTTTACCAGCTTTTTAGGGTGCACCCATTGAGGGGGGGGGTATATGTTATGGTCTGGCACGGAGGGGTGGTGCTCCCTGGGTAGCTTTGTCCTGGTTCTTGATCACGTGTGTTTGTAAATCCCTGTCTTGCGTTTGTTATGGTTTGTCATGTTTCGTTATGGTCACGTGTTCTGTGTAGTTCTGGTTTGTTTTGGTCACATGGTGTGGGTTTGTCTTGTGTTCACGCCCCTGTAATTATGCACACCTGGTTCCCCGATCACTGTCCCTATTTAGGACGCTCACTCCCGTCACTCTGGGCTAGATGGTCTTGGTTCGTGCACCTACCCTTGCTACGCCTTGTCCACTCTGGCTCACACCCCGTCTCCGGTTTTCGCCCTGTTCTCGCCTCGCCCTGTTCTCGCCTTGTCCTGTTCACCTCGACCCTGTTGCACCTCATCCTGATCGCCTCGTCTTGTTGTTCTGTGTTTATGTCTTTGTGTTACAGTTCACCGCTTACTCCTGTTGCCTGTTTAGCCACACTCCGCCCTGTGCGTACCGGCGGATCGGAACACGACCCCGCTGACGTCTGACGCCGACTACGCCGTGACGTCAGACCCCAGCACCGCAGCCCTGTGTTCACTTTTGATTGTTAATGTGTGGTTCCCGAATGACTGTTGAACTGTGTGTGGCTAAAATAAACTTTAGTGTTGGCAACAAATCCCCGCCCCCGACTACGTCGTTCCGAGTAGCGGATCCACCCACTCCGACCGGTTCCTGGCGGAACCGTAACAAAAAACAAGCACAAATGAATAGTTCTTTTTCATTACAGTGCCAATTTAAACAACTAACCAGTCTTGCTGTCCTGATCTGAGGACGGTTTATTGGGAAACTGCTCACTTTTGTCCTCACCACCATCACTGTGCACTGTAGATATAGGTTCGGGAGTGGGGCTAGTGTTATTACTGGTTTCCTGCTTCAACGGTGAGGAATCGGCAATAGAGCTTTGGTTACTGTTGTCATCTAGGAAAAAGGAAAGTACCATTACAAAACTTAAAAATCTCAGGTTCACAAACATGGTGTAAAATAACAGAATATGAATCTCTTTGCAATTATTGGCATCTCTGGTAAAATTAAGGTTTCTGGTAAAGACTTAATGAGGACAGACTTTATATTGAGATATAATTATAAAAAAAAAAAATGCACATATGTAAAACATGTATTATTGACACATTTATAAATAACTTGACTATTGCAAAAATATAACACTTTTTATCTCTAACCTATTAACCAGTTCAAATTATTATTTTATTTTATTATAATTATTTTATATATTCTTTAGCAGATGTGTCAATCCTTAATGGTTACAGTCCAGCAGCATTTAACGTTTCACCTACATTTAAAACAACATTTAATCTGACAACTGTCAAAAAGACTGCAACTCGTGTCATTTAGAGATAATACCGTATATGATACAGTCTGCATAACTGAGGAATAAGTGTTTTGCTCAATAGTCACAGAACAGAAAAGTGGATGTGCTGGGACTTGAACTTTCAGCTTCTGTGTGACCACTGTCTGACTTCAAAAAGCATACTATGACCTCCAGCCTGTACTTAACATTTTAAGATGCCAAATACAGAGTAAAAAATAATATTTGCCATTAAAACTGTAAATAAGCTGAGCATATATGCTGCAGGTCATTACCATGCATATCCATCATTCCTGGAGATGAACTATTTTCTGGTGTAGTAACTTCTGAGCCGAACTTATCATCCTTCCCCTTCTTTTTGTTTTTGCTTTTCTGTAATAAGAATAGAGTTTAGTGTTATAATACATTTACTCTTAAAACATGTCTAAATGCATTAAGCAAAAATTAACAACAAAAAATGAAATGCACAATTTATTGTGCATGTAGCAGCGATGACTAAAGTGGTATATGGCTACGCATTATTTACCATGCTTAAATGAGAACAGAATTCAGGTGAGTTAGTTTACAGGTATACAGACACTAAGTTCATAAGTTCAGCACCTGCAGCATGGCAAAAACAGCCAGATACAAACATTGCAATTAAAACTGCCCGTCTAGCTTTTTTCACACTCACAGCTTGATCATGTACAACTATTGAACTGCCCGCATTAAGAAAATAGTGCAAGCATAAAAGTCAAGAATTTCCATTTTCAATTTCCTTTTTTTAATACCAAGAGAATGAATTTTTAGCTGCTTAATGTTTTTGCCCATATTACAATGTGTGCATGCATGCAACTTTAGTGGACAAGTTATATTCGTGATGCATACAGATACAGCTGACTTGTCATTTTTAATAGGTTCCATTAAATTTATAGTACGCAAATCAACAATGAGGCTTGTAACCTGAACACAGCCAATACATCCAACATGATGGTACTAAATATGCTGTATTTGTGCTGATATTACAATAATACCAAATAATACCAAGTATTACCAAATTGGTTAAAAGATCTTACGTCATCAGTTTTAGGTTCCATTACAGGCACCCACTTGTAAATCCGCAAAGATGTATCTCCGACTGTCACCCATTTTTTTTCCCTGGGGATGAAAGAATTTAATAATTTAAAAGCAAGTTGAAATAAGGTTTACATTGTTGCATATGATGGAATATGTTCCATATTCGTTCAACAAACACCACCTTAGGAATCTCATGACAAGTATAAATGTAACAGACTTCTCTAACAACTACAGTGTATATATACATATATATATATATATATATATATATATATATATATATATATATATATATATATATGCATGCTTGCATTTATTAACCTTTAGAAAGACATATCTGAAATTTATGAAAGGTGTGCAAAGGGGTTACGTTTTACAGAAAACACCAAGGTCAAGACCAGAACACATGGAACAATACGTTTTTTACAAATTAATCCAACAATGAATAATTCAAGCGTGGTAACATATTTGGTAAAAGGTAATATTCTATTAAGTTTTTCCAAGATCAAAGCTGACAGTGAGCATGGCCAAAATCCAAAAATCACAATGCACTCCCAAATTATTTGACCAATAAAAATTATTTAAAATAGTAAATAATAAAGGAAAGCATCTTATCTGTTCCAGAATGAGAATAACCCCAAAACACAAAGCAGCGTAGAAGAACTTGCCTGGCCCCCCACAGGACCCTGACCTCAACACTACTAAACAGCTTTCGGACAAATTAAAGACTCTAACCCATCATCTGAATGGGATGCTGTTCTGGGTAAAGGGCAAAATGTCCCACATACAAACTATAAAATCTTGTTAAAAACCTTATCAGCGGTGTGGAATTATTAGTTACAAGAGGAAAAATTACTCAATTAATTTTAGAGTAATAAAATCGTGTGTGCAAATTTCACACATATGAGGCAAAAATTATGTACACAGTTCTAATTCAGTGAATAACCTGAACTGGTACAAATGTACAAAACTAAGGTTAAAAATAAAATCAATATAAAATATTAACCTGAAACAACAATAGTTTGATAATCAAGAATTGAGACAAAGAACTTCTTTCAAGGAACACAATTGTTTTAACAATAGACAGCTGCTTTAAAACCAATTAAACTTTGAAAGCAGATGCAAACAATTACTATGTGACCTAATTTTTTATGGCAATGTATTTTATAAATTACGTTCCATTTTGATTGTTAGAGAAACTGAAAACCTGTTACTCAGCGAACAGTATTTTGAAAAACAGAATATAAAAGATTACATAGATATATACGATGTAGACATATATGATTCATTAATTCATTCATTCATTATCTCCTGCTCTATCCTCTAGTAGGGTCGCGGTGGGGTTCCCCATGCCCATCCAGGGGAGAACACCTCGGGCGCCGGGCAGACAGACCCAGGACAGGGCGCCAATCCATCGCTGGGCACACACTTACTCACACACACACACACACTATATGGGGCAATTTGGAGAACTCAACTGACTTGAGTCACAGGGAGAACATGGAAACTCCACCCAGATGGGGATTTGAACCGGGATCCCTAGCGCTGAGAGGCGAATGTGCTAACCACTAAGCCCGACATATATGATGTATATTCTATATGTGATGTATACTCTATTCTAAAATATCATGAATATCATGAAATAAGGGGCCATGGAAAGAAAGCCGCAGTTAACAAATAATTATGTGTAAAAGTTGCCTTAACTGCCAAGTTCCAAACTCATTAACATGAAGACCAAAGCTGTGCAGATATACTGATGTACAGCACATTCAGGCTGGACACTGGAGCAGTGAACACATTCTGCTATGTGTAGAAAGATTTTTAGCTCAGAGTATGATATATATATATATATATACACATACTTTCATTCATTCATTATCTCCCGCTTTATCCTCTATTAGGGTCGCGGTGGGGTTCCCCATGCCCATCCAGGGGAGAACGTCTCGGGCGGTGGGCAGATAGACCCAGGACAGGGCGCCAATCCATCGCTGGGCACACACTCACTTACACAAGCACACTCTATATGGGGCAATTTTGAGAATTCAATTGACTTGATCCATGTTTTTGGACTGCGGTAGGAAACCGGAGAACCCGGAGGAAACCCACGCAGACACGGGGAGAATATATATATATATATAGTGGGTTGCAAAAGTATTCATACCCCTTGAACTTTTCCATATTTTGTCACATTACAACCACAAACATAAATATATTTCACTGGAATTTAATGTGAAAGACCAACACAAAGTGGTATTCAATTGTGAAGTGGAATGAAATTTATACATGAATCAACAATTTTTTTACAAATAAAAAACTGAAAAGTGCGATGTGCAAAATTATTCAGCCCCCCTGAGTCAATACTTTGTGGAACCACCTTTTGCTGCAATTACAGCTGCAAGTCTTTTAGGGTATGTCTCCACCAGCTTTGCACATCTAGTGACTGAAATTCTTGCCCATTCCTCCTTGCAAAACAGCTCAAGCTCAGTCAGATTGGNATCAGGCAACTTCTGAATGCAATTGGTTGCACTCAGGGAAAAGGGGGCTGAATAATTTTGCACATCGCACTTTTCAGTTTTTTATTTGTAAAAAAATTGTTGATTCATGTATAACTTTCATTCCACTTCACAATTGTATACCACTTTGTGTTGGTCTTTCACATTAAATTCCAGTGAAATATATTTATGTTTGTGGTTGTAATGTGACAAAATATGGCAACGTTCAAGGGGTATGAATACTTTTGCAACCCACTGTATATATATATATATATATATATATATATATATATATATCAAAACTGAATCAATACATAAATGAAATGTGTAGACAGATTTTCAAATGATCATGAGTGTGAATCAAGTGAAATACTATATTATTTAAGATGCATACAAATACCTAATACTTAAAAAATATTTTTATTGTAAATGTCAGAAGTCATTGTTTATTATTACTTATTAAATATATATTTTTGTACGTAACAAATAAAACATTCAGCCATTAAGCGTTTTGTAAAACTTGCCATATATTGTAGAACAACAAATTAAGTCTATAAGGTAGGTGACAATGAATGGACTAGATGGTGTATCTAATAAAAAGGCTGGTGACTAAGTACATATCAAAATTAAATCAATACATAAATGAAATGTGTAGACAGATACGATCAGAAGTATGAATCTGTAAAAAACAAACAAACAAAAAAACATTTGGAAAAAAAGGCAAATGAAATGCTATATGATTTAATACTTAAAAAATATTTTTACTGTAAAAGTCAGAAGCGATTGTTCATTTATTACTTATAGATTTTTTGTAGTTAATAGAATATGTTACATAAAGTATCAATAAGCTTTTCACCGTTTTGTAAAACTTATACTATCATATGGTAGGAACTGTTTTTGTGAACGTGGAGAGCCCCCACCGCCCATCGCTGGCCTCCAGTTGAACTACGAGCGCTGAATTTAAAACCTGATTATAAAAAACTATTCTCATTGAAGCGCGCGGTCCCTGCGCGGCAAAGAACCGGCGACGGAGCCGAACAAACGCCGTCTTTCTTCAGCTTCCCGGTTCCAGAGCACCGGCATTACAGGCTTGAAAAGAAAAACGGCTTCAAGCGACGAAATGGCTTCTTAGCTTAGAGCCGCATTTAAACGTTTAAAGGACGAAGAATCCAACTTTACCGTCTGCAACTAAAGCCAGTCGACTCGATGTCGGTTTAAACGTGCCTCCTCACCTGAGCGGACCGAGTAGAAATCAATTTAAAATCCTTTTCGTTTCATTTCATTGTTTCTGGTAGTCTCTCCTCCCCCTCTAACACACAAGCTGTTTCCCTCATGAAACGGGATTTGATTTGTTCTTACCATTTTCGTACTTTTTCAATTGCGGCCATGACCCGCTTGATGTCATCTTTTGCCCTGCTCCGGGTCTCCGCGCGCACCGACCTGCCCGACATCACGGCTCTCGAAAAAAATATCTATTTCTTCGCCTGGCCGGCTGTTGCAAACACAATGCCAATCGCGTAGAAGCTGGAGGGAGGGGGTGGGCGCATGCGCTATCCGCGCAACAGCAGTAATGGCAGGAGCAGAGTGCCCTTCAAGCAAGAAATGTTCCATACAAGTCTACTGCTTGCTGTGCAAATTATTTTTTTTTAAATATTGAACTCATGAGACATGTTTTACTTTTTGAGTTGGAGAAACGTTTTACAACAAATTTGCTTGGCTATTGGCTTATCTATTTTGCGGAGTAAAAAATTATACTAATAACATAATACACCAGTTATCTTATTATTTATTCATTCATTCACTATTTTCCGTTTAATCCTATAATAGGGTTGCAGCGGGAGTGTTCCCTATGCCAATTTCAGGGGAGAACATTTTGGGCGCTGGGCACATACACCCAGGACAGGGTGCTAATCCACTGCTGTGCACACACACGCACACACACAGACAAACACATACTATATATATATATATATATATATATATATATATATATATATATATATATATATATATATATATATATAT
>JAFMOD010000271.1:1190514-1219034 GCA_019802435.1 Corydoras maculifer
GCACACACTCACTCACACATACACACTCTAAATTGGGCAATTTTGAGAATTCAATTAACTTGATCCATGTTTTTGGACTGTGGGAGGAAACCGGAGAACCCGGAGGAAACCCACACAGACACGGGGAGAACATGGAAACTCCACCCAGATGGGGATTCGAACCGGGAATCCCTAGCGCTGAGAGGCGAATGTGCTAACCACTAAGCCACCGTGCCGCCTATATATATATATATATATATATATATATATATATATATATATATATATATATATATATATATATATATATATATATATATATATATATATATATATATATATATATATATAGGCAGATACACCCAGGACAGGGTGCCAGTCTATCGCTGGGCACGCACTCACTCACAAAGACACGTGCACAGGCACACTGGGGCAATTTCATTCATTCATTCATGATCTCCATGCCCATCCAGGGACGAACGTCTCGGGTGCTGGGCAGACATACCCAGGACAGGGTGTCAATCCATCGCTGGGCACACACTTACTCACACAGACACACTCTATATGGGGCAATTTGGAGAACTCAATTGACTTGTTCCATGTTTTTGGACTGTGGGAGGAAACCGGAGAACCCAGATAAAACCCACGCAGACACGGGGAGAGCATGGAAAAACAATTATATGCAGGCTATAATTATAATTATAAAAAATTATATATATATATATATGTATATATATTCATTCATTATCTTCCGCTTATCCTCTATTAGGGTCGCGGTGGGGTTCCCCATGCCCATCCAGGGGAGAACGTCTCGGGCGCTGGGCAGATAGACCCAGGACAGGGCGCCAATCTATCGCTGGGCACACACTCACTCACACACACACACTCTATATGGGGCAATTTTTGAGAATTCAATTGACTTCATCCATGTTTTTGGACTGTGGGAGGAAACCGGAGAACCCGGAGGAAACCCACGCAGACACGGGGAGAACATGGAAACTCCACCCAGATGGGGATTCGAACCGGGAATCCCTAGCGCTGAGAGGCGAACTAAGCCACCGTGCCGCCCTATATATATATTTATATATAATTTAGAATATTCAAAATTACATTGAATCCATGTTTTTGGATCGTGGGAGAAAACCACAGGGAGCCCAGAGAAACCCCACACGGACACAGGAAGAACATGGAAACTTCACACATATTGAGATTTGAACCTGGATCCCCAGCGCTGAGAGGTGAACATGCTAACCACCAAGCCGCTGTTTGTTTAATTATGTTTTCATTATTTATTCATTTATTATCTTCAGTTTAATCCTCTACTAGGGTCCTCCATTTAATCTCTACTCTACCCTATGCCCATCCATGGGAGAATGTTTCAGGCGCTGGGCAGATACACCCAGGACAGGGTGCCAATCTATCGCTGTGCACACTTACTCATACAGACACACAAACAAGATCTATATGGGACAATTCCGAGCATTTAATTTCAACTTAAGTTCATGTTTTTAGACTGTGGGAGGAAACCAGAGAGGACCCCACGTGGACATGAGGAAAGCATGGAAACTCCACCCACATCGGGATTTGAACCTGGATCCCCAGCGCTGAGAGGCAAACATGTTTACCACTAAGCCACCGTGCCACCCTTTTTATTAAATAATTGATTTAAAATATACAGACGGACAGAAAACTTTCGCCCTTAAAATGAAACTTTTTAAACAAACCTAAAATAAACGGAATTCATGCTTTAGAAATAATGCTATTAAGAATAATTATATGTAATATTTCTAAAAATGGATTTAGTGTCAGAGAAGGAAGGTAATTTGGGGGCGGTGTAGTGTGATTAATACATTTGTTTTAAATTCACATAAATGAGGTCTGCTAAATATTAAAGGTAAATTGTGGCATAGTAAACAGGTCTATGTTGTGTGGACTGTTTTGCTGTCTGTACAAAAATGTTTTTTTTTGTACAAAGTTCTCAACACTAAGTTCTGCACATTAAAACATTAATCATAAAGTTATCAGAGCTGGATTTAGGCATCAGTCGACCCATAAAGAGTCTCAGACACTTTTGAGCTTTGGATTCAAGAAGACTTTATTGTCGTTTGCATCACCGAACCAGTTTTCACCCATGGCAATTTCCATTATAAAATATTCCAGTATAAAATATACATTTTAAAAAATGCTCTGAAACATAATGTCTGTTGAATTTATTTGGATTCATATCTGAAAATGATGCCACATTGGCTTCATCATGTAGTACCTACTTCAAAGTCTTGCCCTGTATACTATACATTTAGTCATTTAACAGACACTTTTATCCAAATGTTCAACCTATGGTCAACCTGTACCAGTTGAACAGTTAAACACTACACACAACATTCTGGACAGTTAATGTTAAGCATACTTGGCCAATAAAGTATGATTCTGATTAAGATTAGGTTTAACAACTGCACCGAGGATTTTACTGTGCTTCCTAACAGCAGACCAAGTACAATCGGCTATCGCGTGTAATATGTGCACTATCAAGGATATGCCTTCTCCAGACTATCGTTTAGACAATAAATTAATTCAGTTTAATGTTTCACTACATTTGCTTTCATCCCTAGTGTTTTAAACTAATTACAGTGATGCTAAAACTCAGTGGTGGGCCGGCAGCGCCTACAAAGCATTCTCTGAAGGTCTTAAAAATTCTGAATTACAGACTCAAGTTAATATTTTTTCTATGAATACTTAAAGAATTCCAATTTTTTTTCCCGCTTCTTTCATAACATTTTCATAATTTTCTTTATCCTTATTTCTTAGCGTCATTGTTTTTTTAAAGCGCTAGTTAAAAAAAAAAATTCTGCGTAGGCCTTTAGAATGAATGAATGAATGAATGCTGGCCCCAGTAGTTCTCCATATTACCGCCTTCTAGAAGGCCTATGCTATGTCACACCCTCTGATATTCATGCACTCTGTTTGCCGAGTACTTTTGATGAGCAAACATTTTCAGCCAATTTAAACCTTTTACAGAAATAGAACTCGACTTTCAGCCTTACCTTCGATGGCAATAGAAAAGAATGTCTTAATGGAATTTATAAAACTCTTTATAAGGAAAAAGGAGGATGTGTACAAATTATAAAGATTTAATCAGAATATGTGGTGTTACTTTCATAAATAATATTGCAATTTTATGAGGTTACTGGTGGTGATTTTAATTTGGGACTACATAAGTGTAACTGGTGGGGATGAATGAGGACTGGAGACAAGATTTCACAGGCTCAGGAATTCCTTAAAACACACGTGCTAGCCGATGGTATCTCCCTCTTGCATTCCAGCAGCTCGTCGATCTTTGCGACTTATTAAGGATGCACACAATCATTAGCACATCTCTAATCAAAGTCTGCTTTTTCTTTAAGCTCCTGCGCTATAGTCTTAAAGAGTTAGCTATCTGCGTTGCAACTGCTCTTTATGTATGAATGAGGACCGGAGACTAAATTTTACAGGCTCATATGTAAAGGCTTCATTTACACATTAATTTTAATTCATTAAAACACATTTGGCCAATGGTATCTGCCTGTGCCCTGCAGCATTCCCTTCACAACTTATCTATCTGCATTCCAGCGGCTCTTTATATGGCATTTCTGCATAAGATGTTTTTATAGCCATAAAATAGTTATTGACAGGTTGATTAATTCAGACAGAGCATTACTGAAGGCCTAGGTGTAAAATGCACAGGTTACCACTGCTAAAACTCAAGAACTCAAGGAACAATACACAGTCATGGATGGAACCATTTTCTGTCGAATGCCTAAACTCTTCATACATCAAAGACATGCAGACGAGTCTTGCTGAGCGTAATCACCAATTCCAAGTCCTTCTTTAAGCTTAAAAAGCAGATCAGGTGCTGTCTGATTGAATTCAAGCTCAAGTGTTTGCTCGATTCATTTTTCCAACAGCTGCTGTTGCCAGACCAGCCCACAACCTGGCAACGATAAATGTGATCATGCTGAAGTATTTCTAATGTACATATGCTAGTGTCAGGAGTGTGGGTTTGGCCATTAAACCAGTGTGCACCTCAACTTGTACCTCTTTTTTTTGGAAGAAGATGACCTTACAGTTCACCAGCTACCTCAGGTGGGATTTCTTGGAAAAGGGTGGTCGATTTCTGAAACATCCCAGCTTGCGCAATTAGGCTGCTACAACTGATTCAAAATTCTGCAGGCCAACTTGTGTTCAACAAACTCAAGCGAACTCATGAGATTCCATCACTCATCTCTTCCAATTGGCTCCCTGTAGCTTCTCGCAATTAGTACAAGGCAAAGAATCTGCCTCATCTTACCTTTAATCTACTTTTCTAAAATACACTAAACTTCAAACGTTCTCCCCAGGATGGTCATGGCGAACCCCCCCACACAACCCTAAGAGAGAATTTAAGTGGAGGATAATGAATGATTAAAAATTTGGCAACTCAGTGCAAAGCGTAAACAGGACACAGGCAATTAACACAAACACAACCCATCTAAGCTGGAAGCCATTACTTGACCTAATTCTCTTACTCCACCTCTCATTCACAAATCTCGCAGCTTCTTGTCACAAGAAGATACACAGACAAACACCTAGGAACAATTTAAATTCTCTAGTTTAGGAAAACATTTCACACTAAATAAAAAAATAAAGAACATGTTAAGTTAGGCTATTTAAGGTAAAATAAAGTAATTTTGTAAATTGTTTTTGTAAAGTAAAATTGTACACACAGCTGGGGTGCTTTCTATCCTATTTTTATTTTAGTCTTATTTTAGTAGTTTTTTGGGTTAGATTTGATATGAGATGAAAAATGTATACGTCAAATTTAATACATCTAAGAGCATGAACAGTACAAAAGTACGATCTGTTAATCACTGTTATTAGCAGTATTTGTTCCAGTTTATCTCGGGAAGACAAGCTCACAAAACAAGAACAAAAAAGTTTTGGAAAAAAATTGAGAAAATAATGATGAAATATTCAGCATTATTGAACTGATTTCTATCCAAAGAAAATTAAGTCACAGAGGCTTGAGAGACATTATAGCCTGCATCATACAGAGCTTTACTTTGGAGGAAGATCTTGAGTCTCTTGAGTTCTTTGGAATCCTAGGAGTTCTGTAGCAAATGTATCCGCAGTGAAGTTTGAAGGTAAAAAACTTTGAAATGATTGCTTAAAATCTGTCTCAAAACACACACACACACACACACACACACACACACACACACACAATATACATAAAAAGGATTTAAATACAATGTTGCGACCCATATTTCTTAGTTACAACGGTGCACAGTCAGTGAATCCTTTAAAAATGTATATATTTTTGCATAAATATGACTTAAAACAGGACAACCTCTGAATCTGCCCCTTCTTACCCTCACATTTCCAAAATACACTCCAACTCTTGTGGTGAATGTCCCCTGGTGATTTTTTAAGACACTTAGCATCTATAATCTCCTAAATAACTAAATGTAAATGCAATGCAAAACATCATCAGATTTGCACACAAGTCCTAAAAGTAGATAAAGAGAACCAAGGTTAAACAAATCCCCATCTGGGTGGATTTTCCATGTTCTCCCCATGTCCGCGTGGGTTTCCTCCGGGTTCTCTGGTTTCCTCCCACAGTCCAAAAACATGGATCAAGTCAATTGAGTTCTCCAAATTGCCCCATGTACAGTGTGTTTGTATGCATGTCTGTGTGTGTGAGTGTGTGCCCAGCGATAGATTGCCGCCCTGTCCTGGGTGTATCTGCCCAGCGCCCGAAACGTTCTCCCCTGGATGGGCATGGGGAACCCCACCGCGACCATAATAGAGAATAAAGCGGAAGATAATGGATGAATGAATAAATGTTTGTGAAGGAGATGTGTGTCGTTTTTTTAAGTCTCAGCTTTACGGACAGAGTTGGAAAGACCAATTAACAGTGGTGAATAATACAGAGTGACATTTAACACCAAGATGAGGTTGAGTCACCATTGATCATCGATTTATAAATAGAGCGAAGTGAATGAGTTACAGTGTATTTTGGAAATATAATGTGAAGGTAAGAGGGGCAGATCAAGACATTGTCCTGTACGCTAAAATTGCTGACATTGGAATTTAAAGTGCCATATGATAAAAATTGTAGAGCAGAGCATGACCAGTCAACAAAGTTATGCAGAAGACCAGTTAATTAACAATTATTGTTTCAATAAATGCATTTATGAATTAAACCTTATTTGTTATTACAATGTGTTTGTAACCATTTTATAAATCAAAAATCAACTAAAGGTTGTGCATTATTGTGAATGAATCATGAGTAAGATGTGTAACTGAACTCCACATCGTGATGTACCTAATATCACCTTTTTCCCATGATTTATTTACAATAATGCATGCCCTCTCGTTCCTTACTGCTTTTTTTTTTTTATAAAAATGATAGTTCTGGTCCTTAAATCTGACTGAGCAGTTTGTCCAGCCATGACATTATTGACAAAAACTCACACCTCTGACCAATGATCAATGCGTGATGTACAATACATAAATTTTCTTTTTCGACTGTTTTTTATGAAGCGTGCTCTGTATTTTGATTGTTAGAGAGCTGGGATTCCGGTTACTCAACGATCAGTGTTTACCTTAAAATTTATGAATCAAAGAATTTTATAAAAGCAATAAGGCACTCGAGGTTGTGGATTATTGTAAATAAATCATGTGATTTATTCACAATAATGCATGCCCTCTTGTGCCTTATTGATTTAATAAGCTTACATATACTCACCTTTACATTCTATGGCACGTCCTTTCTCCTCTAGGCCCAATAGTGTCATGAAGCATTCTGCCAATTCATTTTTAGTCACATGTTCACCTATAAGCCAGAAATTGTACAACATTTACATATAGCACACACTTTTATTCAACGCGACTTACAAATGAGAACATCAACAATAGGGGATTTATTTTACACATCTGTTTACGACATATTATTGTGAGGTGATTTTCTCAAAATAACTTTAAAACTGCCAAACAATCAATTATAACATGTCTTTTATGAACTATTTCACTACACAATGGCAATTTTGGCAATTTTGGATTTACACAGAAAACAGCAATATTTAACCCTTTGCCATCATATATATAGCTGAATAGTATTAATTGTTAGTATTAATCTGGGCCAACCTTGCAAACTGCCCTATAAAATGTTTTAAAGATTGTGTTCACTGAAATATAAGACAAAATTTTATTCATTCATTATCTTCCACTTAATCCTCTACCAGGCGCTGGGCAGATAAACCCAGGACAGGGCGCCAATCTATCCCTGTGCACACTCACTCACACAGACACACTCTATATGGGACAATTTAGAGGATTCAGTTTACCTTGAATCCAATGTTTTTGGACTGTGGGAGGAAATCGGAGAACATGGAGGAAACCCACACGGACACGGGGAGAAAATGGAAATAAGACAAAAGTTGTTCAGAGCAAATCTGCTATTATGCTTGACAAAAAGTTTTTGGTCCTCAGATTTTGTAAAGAATTTGATACCAATCCCAACAGTGACATACTTTTTGGGTAGACACTACTTTTTAAAATATATACAAAAAAAGTATTACTGACATCAACCTGTTTGGCTCACACCAGTTGGAAGGGCTGGCTGGGTATTAAAGTATTAAGTAAATCTATATTCAATTATTTGTATTTCACAAATAAATTTAAGTTACCTTATACAAAACAAAAATGCCAGATGCAGTCCAATGAATAAAATAGTGACAGCGTTTTGTTTTAAAGATTGTGGTGGCCTGATTCTGCATTCTACTGACTTCACTACTCCACATTACTTTACATTATTTTGCAGACTGATGTGTTGCACAGAGGGTTGTGTGCAGGTTTGTCCCTAGTGGTGGGGCTGGAAGTAAAAAAGAAATACTGGGCCTTAATCAAGAATCGTTTAATCAGAAAGGTAGGTAAAGTGACGCATCTGCGTTTGACTGTGACTTTGTCTTTTCCTTCTGTCAGCAGTGAGAGGTAGATATACAAGGAACACAAACACAGAACATCGAAGACATGTTTCTAGCAATTAAAAGAATATACGCCCAGACATCTAACATGCCATGAAATTATGGTTTGTTCTATTCTTATATTGTTATAAGGTAAACAAAGAGTGGCGATGAACGGTAGTGCGGCCAACCAAGATGGCGACGCAAGTTAGTGCAGCAGCTTCTCACGCTCAAAGTGAAAACCCAGAAGACTGAGAAACAGCTTTATATCAGAAGCTGTAAGACTCTTAAATTCCATCTAAAAGACACTCCTCATGGACACTTACACCATGTCACCATGTTCCTCAACAGACACTTTCCAAATTACCTCATCTCATTCATTCATTCATTATCTCCCGCTTTATCCTCTATTAGGGTCGCGGTGGGGTTCCCCACGCCCATCCAGGGGAGAACGTCTCGGGTGCTGGGCAGAGAGACCCAGGACAGTCACTCACACAGACACACTCTATATGGGGCAATTTTGAGAATTTAATTGACTTGATCCATGTTTTTGGACTGTGGGAGGAAACCAGAGAACCCGGAGGAAACCCACGCAGACACGGGGAGAACATAAAAACTCCACCCAGATGGAGATTCGAACCGGGAATCCCTAGTGCTGAGAGGCGAACGTGCTAACCACTAAGCCAACGTGCTGCCCTTTACCTCATCTCACTAATGTTATATCATTATACTTATATTTTAGTCTACATTTTAGATTTTTTTTATACTCAAATGCTGCTATATTTTATTTTAAATCTAATATTTAAATTAAAATGTGTGGGTTTTCTCATGGCTCTCTGGTTTCCTCCCACAGTCCAAAAAATTCAAGGTAAATTGAATGCTCAAAATTGCCCTATATTTTGTGTGTGTGTGTGTGTCTTGGGTGTATTAACCCAGAGCCCGAAATGTTCACCTCTCTGCTACCCTAGTAGAGGATTAAGCAAAAGATGATGAGTGTATATCTATTTCTTCTAAATAAATAATTTTGTACAAAAATTGCCCAATGTTTGAAGTTAAAAAAAATAATACATTCAAAACTACAAAAAAATTTAAGTTACTATTAAGTTAGTTATTAGTAGTGGTCGAAAAAATACCCTTGGTTTGGAGTAGCTGAAGAAGTTCTTCTCGGTTGATAACTGGTTTGCCATTTTCATCTTGGATGCCCAGAAGCTGAAAGATGTTATTAAACTTTTGCATGGATATTCCAATGTATGGCTGGTGGTTGACAAACAGTTTAATAAATTCATCCAGGTTAATGTCAGTCACAAACTTTCCTGTTGCTGCATAGCAACTATATTTCACTTCATTCTGTAGTTCCTCCAACTAGAACAGAAGAAATAAGGACAATAAAATTAACACTCAACATCGGGGTGGAACAAAGGCTTAGTGATTAGCATGTTCGTCTCTCTGCACTGGGGATCCAGGTCCGAGTTTTGATCTGGGTGGAGTTTCCATGTTCTCCCCGTGTCCGTGTTTGTGTTTGTGTGAGTGTGTGCCCAGTGATAGATTGGCACTCTGCCCTCCGCCTGAAACAGTTTCCTCTAATTGGGCATGGGGAACCCCCCCGTGACCCTAATAGAGGATAAAGCGGAAGATAATGGATGAAATGAATTAACATCTGCAAATGTATTGAAATTTGGAACAGGGTCATGGAGACATTGGGCTAAACAGCTGTTTATTTAGTTCACATTCTTTACTTTATTTAAATTGAATCTAGTCAAAAAGAAAGCATGTACTGCATCTTGGTCAGGAGTGCTAATTATATACTTCGAACTGGATTCACTTAAGCGGTTAATTTTCGTATATCATTGCTATGGCTTTTTGGAACTGTGTTATGGTGACAGGTCGTGACATTATGTTACAATCAAGAAAACTATCAAAAGACTGTGGGAATATTTTATTTGAAGCTCTGTGTTATAACAATTTTACAGTTATCATACTGTAGTAATATCTCATCTCTTTCACTTAATCCTAGGATCACAGGGGGAGGGCAATTTAGAGCAGCCAATATACCATAAATCATTTTTTTGACTGTGGGAGAAAAATGACAAACCCAGGACACAGGGAGAACATGGAAACTCCACCCAGATTGGGATTCAATTTAAAGAGGAAATCAATAATTAGCGATATTTAGCTATTTAACATACCTCTTTTTCTGTTGGGAACAACCCAAGAGCCCTAATGATAAATGGGACTTCAGACAGAGGGATTGTTGTGGACACTTGTCTCGTTTCAGATGAATTAATAGCCTGTCTTTGCTGACAGAAGTAAAACAAATCTTCTATTGCCTAATAAAAGATATGGTAATCAGCAAAACTTTGCAAGAGCATATGTATGTGTAAATAATTTATTTTGATTTTGATTTTACCTTATAAAGCCATCCATCTCTTCCTCCATTTAACAATTTGTAAAAAGGAACCATGTCTTTTCCACCCAATGCACATCCTGCCTCCAATGCACTACATCAATAGATTATAGATTTATTAGTAAATAATCTTACTGCAACATAATTTATATTAAATGAGATATTGTTAATTGTCCTATTGTCTTGAGTATATATATAAAGTCATATTTTTAAAACCTACATAAGGTTGATCTCCCATGAGAAGACAGCTTTGTCCTTTTCACCAGCAGTAAAAATGTATTTGCCGTCATAAGAGCATGCCAGACCTGAAGCGACCTCTGGGTGACAAATCAGTGCTGAAGACTTATGTGGGTTCCCATCAAGAGGCAATATCTGAAGACCAACCTTTTTAAAAATGAGACACAATAGTAAAAGTAGTAACATTAAACATTCTAAAATGGCCAGCAATTATATCACTACATTTATTTATTGAAAATCTTGAGCAATTCCACACAAACCTTGTCCTGTGTTACAAAAGCCATGTAACATGAACTGGAATTGCTGTTATTAGAACATGGAAGGACCATCATCTTTTTCACAGGAGAGCCATATGTGGGTCCAAGAATTGTCTTTCTGTAAAATCAAACAAGCAATCTGTTACGTCCTTGGGATGCCAAGGTCCACAGTTAAAGGTTGTTGAAATGTATTCTTTAATGTGGAGGACACTGGGTGAAATCAGACAAAGCACCCGACACACATGAACACAACACAGTGTTTAAATAATAAACATTGGGGCTGGAGGGCTTATATACAAGCAAAAGTGCATGTGATTGAAACACAGCTGAAACAAATAATGCATTATAAAAAAATACCCAGTTCAGCAGAGGGTGCAAATGTAACACAATCAGTAATGAAAAAACTATGAAAAAAACTTACTATAACTATTTCCAACCTGACATTGTAAATAAATAAAATATTTATAGTATAAAATATAAATATAATATATTTATATATAGATATAAAAATATATAATATAAACATTTTAAAATAAATAAAACTAAAAACTAAAGGCCAAATCATTCGGCACACACAAAAACCAGCAGCAGCATCTCTGGGCCCTCAAACACTGTTGCCAAGGAAAATAGCTGTTGGCTATACTAATCGTTGCCAGATGTCACTGAATGACATCTCATATGCAAATAGTTCATTTGCATGGATGTAAATTTCACTCATTTACTTATCTTCCAGGTATATCCTATAATAAATACAGTCACATGGGGGGCCCATCCAGGGGAAAATGTCTTAGAGTTACTGTGCTTGGTGAGCAGAGGGTTCTACTGTAAGCCCCATTCCACAACACCCAGATCACACTGCAAATAAACAGCAAGTGCCTAAAGCCTCCGCTGACCCCGTCCCCTATTTAAAGAGTGGAATATAATATAAATGCATCTTTAAGCCTCTTTTGACTAAATTAGTTATGCTAACATTTAACAACAAAAAACTAAATTGACGTAAAAATTATGTATGTTATGGGGGTCTTGAAACAACATTAAAGTCAGAAAGTTATTTTAAGAATTGATGGCCTATTTCGGGCGGCACGGTGGCTTAGTGGTTAGCACATTCGCCTCTCAGCGCTAGGGATTCCCGGTTCGAATCCCCATCTGGGTGGAGTTTCCATGTTCTCCCCGTGTCTGCGTGGGTTTCCTCCGGGTTCTCCGGTTTCCTCCCACAGTCTAAAAACATGGATCAAGTTAATTGAATTCTCAAAATTGTCTGTGTCTGTGTGAGTGAGTGTGTGCCCAGCGAGGGATTGGCGCCCTGTCCTGGGTCTATCTGCCCAGCGCCCGAGACATTCTCCCCTGGATGGGCATGGGGAACCCCACCGCGACCCTAATAGAGAATAAGCGGGAGATAATGAATGGATGGCCTATTTCAACATTAGCTCATTTGCCTTTCAGCACTGGGGATCCAGGTTCATCCCAATCTGGGTGAGTTTGGGTGAAAATCATGGGGAGTTTCCCAAATATATTCTCCCCATGTCTGCATGGGTTTTCTAAGTTTTCTCCCTCAGTCCAAAAACATGGATTCAACGTGAACTGGCAATGTCACGGAAAATTCCCCATGCTAATCTAGGGGAGAACATTTCAGGCTCTGGGCAGATACACCCAGAACAAGATGGTGAGCTCAATCATTCACACAGACACACATTATATGGTGCATTTAAAGCATTCAATTGACCTTGAATCCATGTTTTTGGACTGTGGGGGAAAGCTAAAGAACCCAGAGGAAACCTAGGTGGACACCAGGAGAACATAGAACTTAGAACTTAGACCGGCTTCCTGGAGATCTTCATCCATGGCTCTGCCGATGAACACCGGATGGAACCTGAATATTAATTGGACTGATGGTCCTGCAGGACGCCCCCTAAAGGACTCACATATAGTTTTCCAGTTTTTAGTTTTTCCATTTGTTTAATATCTGGACATGGCTGTCCTACATTGTTGTTGCTGCCTGGCCGCTCAAGGAGGATGAGTCCCCCACTGAGTTTTGTTCCTCCCAAGGTTTCTTCCTTGAATAACAACATAAAAGGGAGTTTTTTCTTGCCACTGTCGCTTCGGCTTGCTCTTTGGGGGTTTAAAGGCTTTTCATTCCGTAAAGCTGCTTTGTGACAATGAACTGTTGTAAAAAGCGCTATATAAATAAATAACTTGAACTTGAACTTAGAACATGGAAACTCCATCCAGATCGAGATTCAAATCTGGATCCTCAGCACTGAGAGCCGAACATGCTAACCAGCCATCGTGCCACCCCCCCATTTGTGATGTGATTACGTTAAAAGGTATCTGTTATATTCTATAACAAGAATGAGTGTGAGGTAGCAATCTGACCTGCACATCCGGGTGGTGACATTCAGTAGTTTCATCTTGTAGGAATCAAAAGCGACAAGCAAGAAGTCTTCTATGGTTAGACGTGGATACCAAGTCATGCATGTGGGTAATGCACTTTGCTCAATGCGTTCTGAACTGCTGATAAGCATTTTATCCTCTTTGATGTTTAATTCATATTCAACCTGTCATGAGCACAAAGCACATCCTGATTACATTTTTCTCGTTTCACATTTACTTATAAAAGCTTAATGTTTATTTTAAATTACAACCCAGATTCTTATTAGAACACAGCGGCACTTGATATTCCAATGCACCCATCCCAAGTGGACTAAACCCCGATTAAGCCCATACAGACACGGGGAGAACATGGAAACTTCACCCAGATCGGAATTTGAACCGGGAATCCCCAGCGCTAGGAGGCAACCGTGATCGCCCTAAATTAGTTAATATTATAGAAATATAATAAAAACTGTTAGTAAAAACACATTATTTTAGTTCATTCATTTATTACTTCCACTATGGTCCTAGTTCGGGGGCGGAGGGGGGCTACAGACACACACACAAACACACACTATATGGGGCAATTTAGAGCAGTAAATTTATCTTGAATCCATGTTTTTGGACTGTGGAAGGAAAACAGAGAACCCGGAGGAAACCCATGCAGACACAGGGAGAACATGGAAACTCCATGCAGATTGGGATTCAAATCTGGTTCCCCAGAATTGAGAGGTAAACATGCTAACCACTAAGCCACCGTGCCACCAATATTTTTTTATTGTGTCTTTATATAGTGTCCTGACTTTTATTAAAAATTAAGTGTATATTCAAAATAAACATTTTAAAGTAAAATATAAAAGATGGTGGCGCAGCTATAGCTTACAATGTCCACTCAATTTACAATACAATTTTCTTTTCTTTTTGTAGATTTGTCTTGTATTTATTGTAATTATTGTTTTGGACAAGCTGTTTGCACATGTGCAATTTTTGTGGGGTTTTGTAGTTGCTGATCTGTGTAGCACCTCGTTCCTGGAGAAAGTTGTTTCGTTCCACTATATACTGTATACCACTTTAAATTGTTGGAATGACAAATAAATTACTTGAATAAAATTACTTGAATGTAAAATGTTTAAAATTGGCGGCACGGTGGCTTAGTGGTTAGCACGTTCGCCTCTCAGCGCTAGGGATTCCTGGTTCGAATCCCCATCTGGGTGGAGTTTCCATGTTCTCCCCGTGTCTGCGTGGGTTTCCTCCCACAGTCCAAAAACATGGATAGAGTTAATTAAATTCTCAAAATTGCCCCGTTTAGAGTGTGTCTGTGTGAGTGAGTGTGTGCCCAGCGATGGATTGGCGCCCTGTGCTGGGTCGGTCTGCCCAGCGCCCGAGACGTTCTCCCCTGGATGGGCATGGGGAACCCCACCGCGACCCTAATAGAGGATAAGCGGGAGATAATAAATGAATGAATGAATGTTTAAAATTACTATGGTACATTACATAATGTTTATACATCTAAATATATACTGACTAGTATGCGGTCTGTGCCAAGCGAGAGCAAGCGTGGCTCTGTGCTGTCCATGTACACCCCAAACATAAGGTCTTGTATGGGTTTGTAGTGGGAGCGATGCTTTCCAAGATACTTCCACATATATGAACTGCTATCCTTACAAAGGTACAGCACTGTAACAGCATTTCCACTGTCCTGAAAAAATACAAAACTATTAGCTTTGTGATCTTCAGCTGTAAATAGTTTCATAACTATATTTCCATCTTACAAAAAAGGCATCCCAGATTATAATCTTCATTATAATGAAACATTAACTTAACTAACAATAACTTAATGTTCTCATTTTACTTTATTAGTAGATTTGTGCAAAAAAACTAAATATTTGAAAATATTTACATACATTTTATTTCAACAATGTTGTTAAATACAGTCCAAAGTTTACTATATAACAGGGAGTTTTGGCCCTAAATGTGATTGGCTAAGCTGTTTGTCAAGCCATGACATTGTTTGACAATAACACACACCTATGACTGATTCACATTTGTATCAATGTGTGATATACAATACATTATATTAAATCACCTATAACTAAAGAAATTACATATTAATATGAGTCATTTTCTAATGTGCACTAAGCTGGCATCCTGTTACTCAGTAATCAATGTACAACCAAGTAGATTATGTTGCAATCTAGTCAAAATCTTATCTTAATCTTAACAAAATATTAAGATTTTTTTTTAATCAACAAATTTATGAATCAAACCATATTATTTTCATTCAAGTGTGTTTGTAATCATTTTATAAAAGCAATAAGATACTCAGAGTTATGCATTATTGTGAATAAATCATGAGAAAAAGGTTTATTTAGGACTTTAAAGTCATTTCCAATAAAAACAGTTACAAACTATATTCATGGGACTAATTTAATTTTGGGGTGATTTTGGAATGTCAGATGAAAACCAGAGTACCCAGAGTAAATCTACTGAGGTACAAGGAAAACATTCAGACT
Organism: Corydoras maculifer; assembly: GCA_019802435.1. NCBI lineage: Eukaryota > Metazoa > Chordata > Actinopteri > Siluriformes > Callichthyidae > Corydoras > Corydoras maculifer. The sequence continues at coordinate 1,206,254 of JAFMOD010000271.1, forward strand.
TTACACAAAAAGGACATTTGTTCGCACTAACCAGGAATCAATCCTAGGACATACTTAATCTAAGGTGGAAGCACTATTTGCTGCATCTGAAAAGGCCGAGAAAGGTATGAAACATACATGTGTTTATGAAAAAAAAATTAAATACTGCCCAACTAAAATAATTTTATGTAGATAATTTTTTCCCCAAAGGGTGGCATGATGATAAAATGAGATTTTTTTCAAACTTAGGTGAAAATACCATTTAAAGTAAATGGTTATTCAAATTAAATTGTCAAAAAGAAGCCACATTATCAGTATATATATGTGTGTGTGTATATATATATATATATATATATATATATATATATATATATATATATATGTATATGTATATATATATTGGCGCCCTGTCCTGGGTCTGTCTGCCCAGCGCCCGAGACGTTCTCCCCTGGATGGGCATGGGGAACCCCACCGCGACCCTAATAGAGGATAAGCAGAAGATAATGAATAAATGAATGAATATATATATATATATATATATCCATCCATCCATCATCTTACGCTTTATCCTATATATTAGGTTCCACCATGCCCATCCAGGGGAGAATGTTTCGGGCGCTGAGCAGATTCACCCTGGACAGGGCGCCAATCTATCGCTGGGCACACACTGACTCACACAGACACGCTCTATATAGGGCAACTCAAATGACTTGATTCAAGTTTTTGGACTGTGGGAGGAAACCAGAGAACCCGAAGGAAACCCACGTGGACACGGGGAGAACATGGAAACTCCACCCAGATTGGGAATCAAACCTTGAATCTCTAGTGCTAAGAGGCGGACGTGCTAACCACTAAACCACTGTGCCGCCCTTATATATAATGGACAGGTTTCCCAAACATATCAAATATATATACCAAATATATATATATATATATATATATATATATATATATATATATATATATATATATAGTAAGCACTAACCGCCATAGCCAAAAAAGAGGAGTCATGAGAAAAAGTGAGATGAGTAATGCAATCCTGACTGTACTGAAGGTTCTCCTTTTCTTCTGACAGCAAAGTGCAGGCATCTAGGACCTCAACAGCCCCACATGTGAAGCCTATGGCCAAGTAGAACCCTAGGAGACAGAAGTAAATACACTATATTAATATTTAAAAGAGTTAGTAGGAAGATCACATAAACTAATGAACATAGTAACCATAGTAATTTCATTTTTAATTTGATCTTTCTTTGTAAATATTACTTAGTTTACTGGCAGAAAACAAATGTAAAGCATAGTTTAGGGCAACATTTTATCATTTACAGAAAAAATGTCATTATAACCTGAGATTTATAGCAAATCAAGCTGTGAATTAGAAAATAGGAGAAATCTAATTTAAAAAGCAACATCCTAAAGCAAGAAATATCTGTTTCAGTACTGTAGTGTATCTAATGTATCTAATAATGTGGGTGTATCTAATAATGGTTTTCCCTATATCATGTTTGGTGTTTATACAATTCTCTCGTGAGAAGGGTGATCATCTTTAAGGAATATACATGATACTGAAGAGCATCATACAGTATATTCATACCTGTACAGGTTTTTGATATAAATTGTTTCTTGTAAGCATGTGATTTTACCAGCCTTTTAAGATGCAGATGACCAAAGGTCACAAAGAAGAGACAAGATTATCTCCAACAGAGAGAAAGGACAATACATTATCACTTATCAGTGAGTCTAGCAATGCAACTTTCACAGGAACATTAGGGACCCCAAGGTGACAATCAAATCAAGATAAGATAAGATAATCCTTTATTCCTCTCACCATGGAGGAAATTTACAGCAGCAGAAGTGACAGTAATTGGAAATGTTAAAGATACATCTAATGTATCTATTAAGAGAAGTACTTTAAAAAAGAAAAAAATGCAACAGAAATAGAGATCTGTATTTACAAAATAAAATAAAAACTACTATTATGTACAGTCATGGCCAAAAGTTTTGAGAATGATACAAATATAAAGTTTTTTACAAAGTCTACTGCTTTAGTTTTTATAATGGCAATTTGCATATACTCCAGAATGTTATAAAGAATGATCATCTTAACAGCAATTAATTGCAAAGTCAATATTGGCCTAGAAAATGAACTTTATCCCCCAAAACACATTTCAACTTCATTGCAGCCCTGTCTTAAAAGGACCAGCTAACATCATTTCAGTGATTGCTCCATTAACACAGGTGTGGGTATTGATGAGGACAGGGCTGGAGATCAATCTGTCATGATTAAGTAAGAATGACACCACTGGACACTTTAAAAGGAGGCTGGTGCTTGACATCATTGTTTCTCTTCTGTTAACCATGGTTATCTCTAAAGAAACACGTGCAGTCATCATTGCACTGTAAAAAAATGGCCCAACAGGGAAGAGTATCGCAGCTAGAAAGATTGCACCTCAGTCAATAATCTATCGCATCATCAAGAACTTCAAGGAGAGCGGTTCCATTGTTGCCAAAAAGGCTCCAGGGCACCCAAGAAAGAACAGCAAGCACCAGGACTGTCTTTCAAAAGTGTTTCAGCTGCGGGATCGGGCTACCAGCAGTGCAGAGCTTGCTCAGGAATGGCAGCAGGCAGGTGTGAGTGCATCTGCACGCACTGTGAGGCGGAGACACTTGGAGCAAGGCCTGGTCTCAAGGAGGGCAGCAAAAAAGCCACTTCTCTCCAGAAAAAATGTGAAATTGAAAATATGATGAAATGTGATCATGTGAAAATATAATGTTTGTGTCATTCTCAACTTTTGGCCATGACTGTACATGATGGCATATAATACAAGCTAAAATGATTAATTACTGTTGCAATGGACTTGGTCCCCATCTGATGGCTTCATACCTCTGTATAATTTAATTGATAAACTCATATTTCAACATTTGGTAAAAGTTGTAAAGTTGTTTATTTTTATAAATAATAAAATACTTGTAGTGCCACTGCATTGTAGGGTCTTATCTAAATTGTAACTGCTGCGTCACTTGGGCTGGTTGAATACAATTCGGGCTGCAGAGTTTTCAATTAGTTGTAGAGGCCTGATTGTGGAAGCTGGGACTTCAACGCATTACAGTAATCAAGCTAGGATGAGGGCTTGAACTAATAGCTGAGTAGGATGTTCAGTCAAGAAAGGTCTGAGCTTCCTTATGTTGTAAAGATGGAATCTGCAGGAACGGCCGGTTTTGATAACATGATCAGAGAAGTTAAGATGGGAGTCTATTGTGAAAGCAAGGTTACGGACCGAATCGCTTGAAGAGATGGTAGAGCTGTCAATTTGGCAGCTCAGGACATGCTAGATACCACCTGTTCAAGTGTTTTGGATAGGACAGGCAACAGTGATACAGGTCTGTAGCTCTCGACTAAAGTTATATATATTAAAAAAAAAAAATATATATATATATATATATATATATATGTGTGTGTGTGTGTGTGTGTGTGTGTGTGTGCATGTGTGTGTTAAAAGTGTAATGGTACATGTTAAAGAACATTCATACTTTTAAGTAAAGATTCTAATTTGCATTACTTTTACATAATTTTTTGCAGGGTTTACCTTGAGGATCATATGCCATGCACTTCATCTGTTTATCTGAAGGAAACATTTTATTTAAGGTAGCCACTTTTTCTTCATAGTTCCACACCCTCAGAAATCCACTCTGGCTTCCCATGGCAACCAGAGGACATTTGGGGTGACAAGCTACTGCACTAAGTGACTCGTCATGTTCTCTTAATAAAGTCTGGACTTCCGGTCTGTTTCCTGTTGGTCTTATATGAACCACATCAGCATTTGCAGTAGAAAAAATAAAATTTCTGTAAAAGATTTACATAAATATAAACACAATTAATACATGTATTTAGGTATTTCCATAAGAGTAAGACTTTATTTACAGTGGTACTTAAGAATTTACAATATACCCTATATAAAGCATCAGATATTTATAGTTCCACAAAAGCTGATAAATTGAAACTGATTAAATAAATGAGACAAAGGTATTAATAAATAATTTATTTATTTGTGAAAATTGTCTATGAGCAATAGTCATCAGTCTGGAAAGTATCATAAATTTCTGCACTTTCCTCCGAGAATAAATAAAGTATTATGATTCTAAAGTCTGTGTACGCAGTAGACAAACAATTTCCCTGTAAAATAGGAAACTAATGTGTTGGAAACCCCTTTTCCTGATTACTGTATGAAAATAGAAAGACACAAAAGAAAGACTACTGTGAAAAAAAATTTTATGTAGTGATTATTTACCAGTGTGGAACAACTTGGAGTTTTGCTGAGGAGTGTGTGTGTATGTGTCTTTTCTGACTACCAAAATGCATTAGCAAACAGGTACACAGACCCTTTTCCACACACATTTTTTTGTTATTTATTGTACAAAAGGCACCTTTTCATTAAATGAAATACTGTGTGTATTTTGGTGCAATACATTAATTTAATAAATTTATATAAATAATTAAATTTAATTTAAATAAATTAATAATTAATAAATGTTAGATGTTAGTCTGTTTAAGAAAGCTCGAATCATTGGCATGCATCAAGCAGAGAAAACATCCGAGATTGCAGAAACAACTAAAATTGGGTTAAGAACTGTCCAACGCATCAAACTGGAAGGACATTGGGGACCTATCATCTTCGAAGAGGAAATGTGGCCACAAAAAAATCCTGACTGAACGTGATCGGCGATCATTTGAATGTTTTGTGAAATCAAAGAAAAACAACTGAGGAACAACTGAGGGCTATGTTTAATAGTGACACTAAGAGCATTTCGACATGCACAATGCGAAGGTAACTCAAGGGATTGGGACTGAACTGCTGTGTAGCTTTACAAAAACCACTAATCGGGTAAGGCAAACCCGAAAAAAGGTTTTAATTTGCAAGGGAGCATAAGGATTAAGAAAGAAGCAATAGAAGGCCATGTGGTCTAATGAGTCCAGGTTTACATTTTTTCAGAGTGATGGGCACATCAGGGTAGGAAGAGAGGCAAGTGAGCGATGCACTCATCCTGCCCAGTGCCTACTGTACAATGTGTGTGTGTGACCTCTTTTTTGTGGACAATATATATTTAAACATATACTAGTACTAGTATGCTAACATATACTACTACAATAGTTCTCAGACTGTGGTACACAAAGTAGGACAGGACGCTACGCCAGATAATAGTATGGATAACCGATACATTATTTTCCTGGATTTTATAAACAGCATTCTGTAATTTGGCAGTAATTGTTACTCCTGTTGCTCTGAGATCAGCGTTAATTTAAAAAAATGATTTTTTTGTACAGTTTATTAGCGATTTTGTTTTTCTTCTTTATAGTGTTTGTAACCATTTTAAAAAAGCAATAAGGCACTCAATGTTGTGTATTATTGTGAAAAAGTCATGGAAAGGATGTGTAATGGCACTTCGCACTTCCCTAGCTAATGCACCGCCTCTAGTGCCTTATTGCTTTAATCCACACTTACACCTAATTAATGTTTGCTATATGTCATTCCATAATGAAAAGCATAAAAGGTACAGGTTTTGGTTTAACGGGTGTACTTGATCTGAAAAGTTCAAGAACCATTGCACTAGTAAAAACTGATGTGTACATAGCTGTTTCCTCTGAGTTCTCCGGTTTCTTCTCACAGTCCAAAAACATAGATTCAAGTGTGCCCAGTGATAGACTAGCACCCTGTCCTGGGTGTATCTAACCCCCAAATCTTATATTTCATTGTAATGGAAATGCCAATAAAAGTCAACAATATATCTGTTACAGTTACTTACATTTACATTTACATTTAGTCATTTAGCAGACGCTTTTATCCAAAGCGACTTACAAACTTACAAATACTTATACAGTTGTGTTCAAGATTATTCAAACCCCACTACAATAAAGTGTAGTGGGATTTGCCGTTTATTTTTTATCTTGTTCACAATCAGGTCAAAGAAGGACTTTAATAATAAACAAATGCAACTTTCAATAATATCTTTTTTTTCTTTTCTTTCTGGTTTGTCCACATGGTTTTTGGCATACTGGAGTCGACTCTTCTTGTGCTTCGGATTCAGCAGAGGAGTGTGTCTGGGAGTTCTGACACAGAGGCCTTCATCTCGCAGTGTGCGCCTTATCGTCTGGGCCGAAACCTGAGTGCCTCCTTCTGACAAGTGCCTTAGCTGTCAGCCTGGGATTTTTGTCTACCTTTCGTTTCAGGTAATGGACAGCAGTCATTGACAGCAACCTCTTTCTGCCACGCCCAGTGCATTTGCACTGTGCCTTTAGATGTAAACTATTATGCTTCCAATTTTGTCTCTTGGAATTTTTAATGCCTTTGCTATCTTTTTATATCCACATCCTTGCTTATGAAGAGAAATTACATCCTCTCTTCACTTCTTTGACCATTCCCTGAACTTCACCATGTTGCAAAGACACTATTAACTGTGTAGAAGGACCTGAGAATCTTAGTCCTTTTAAATCTACTTAATTGCTGCTCATTATGGCTCTGTTCACATCTGCAGGTGCTTTCAATGCCTGGCTAAAGACACCTGATTAAGACCTCTGTTCTTGAGAGTGGTCATTTTTAAGGGGTTGAATAATTTTGTCACTGAAGAAATCACAAAAAAGAAATTTGTTTACATACTAAAAAGAATATTGTTATAATTTTTGTTGCATTTGTTTATTATTAAAGTCCTTCTTTGACCTGATTGTGAACAAGTAATAAATAAATGTCAAACTGTAGTGGGGGTTGAATAATTTTGAACACAACTATATTGTTATATCACAGAAGAAAACAGAAATTAAGAATGTGTCTCTTACCTGTTTACTATTGACTCTTCACCTATTGTGCAATTTTCCTGAGAATCCACACAGCTTCCAAGAGGGATTTCATTAGAAAAGGAAATGGAGGCAATGGGGCCAAAATTGAATTCACAGTAAAACTGGATGAGCCTGAAGTTCTTATCATAGAAATTTACTTGACCTTTTACATCACCCGTTATAATACAACTGTGGACAGATAACAGAAAAGTAACAAATAAGAGGATATCTTACTCAGCATTACCATGTCAGTTTATAAATCGCACGTCCTTGTTATTACATTACATGACTACAAAAGTTGTTACCTACATAGGTAGGAAGGTGACTACATATAATTGTCATATTGTGAAATTATTTATGTATTTATTCATACAGGGGTGGCACAGTGGCTTAGTAGTTAGCACGGCTGCCTCTCAGCACTGGGGATCCAGGTTTGAATCATAATCTGGGTGGATTTTCCATGTTCTCCCTCTGTCCGCATGGACTTCCTCTGGGTTCGTCGGCTTTCAACCAAAGTCCAAAAATATCAAGGTGAATTGGCTGCTTTAAATTGTCCCTATAAAGTGTGACTAAGTGTGCCCAGCAATAGATTGGTTCCATTGGAAACGTTCTCTTCTCCATGGGATGGGATGGGATGGGAACCCCCCCCCCCCCCCCATCCATAGTAGAGGATTTATTGGAAGATAATAAATAATTGAATGAAGAATGAATTATGAATTTATTCATATATATAACTTACATAGAAAAAGGGCAGTCTTAGGTGTGATTAAGAATTACAATCCAGCTTTGCGACCTGAAGGATCACACAGGAAGTACTATGGCTGAAATGCCATTGAGCAAGGCACCTAAACTTTTTAGTTTTCGGAGTGTCTATCGCTGGGCACACACTCACTTACACAGACACGCACACAAACACACTCTACATGGGGCAATTTGGAGAACTCAATTGACTTGATCCATGTTTTTGGACTGTGGGAGGAAACCGGAGAACTCGGAGGAAACCCACGCGGACACGGGGAGATCATGGAAACTCCACCCAGATGGATTCGAACCCGGAATCCATAGTGCTGAGAGGCGAACGTGCTAACCACTAAGCCACCGTGCCGCCCTGTGTGTAAACAATGTAGACAAAATAAATCACTTTATTGCTTTTTCATTTTATCAAATGTTACTCTAAAAGTATTTTTTGTATTTAAAGTAAAAACTATTTAAACAAAATATGTCCAAAATGTAAAACAGAGTGTAAAGGCATTAATATACTTGCTTTCAAACAAATAATAATTCATATACCTGTCACATGTGGTTATCACTGTAATTCCATATGTCTGTGATTGAATTAATTTGATTGCTGTGATGGGTTCTTTAAGTAAATCCCACAACACCAGATTTCCTGCCAATGTAGCTGAGACAGCTTGTGATACATCAATATGAAAGACAGACTGAGTGAAGGAACCCATCCGGTTGAATGTCTATGATAACACAAACTCAAAGTCAACAAAGTCCAAAGGCAACCACAGGTTCCAATGGTAACAATTTACCATTAAATAAATATTTCAACTTTACATTTACATTACATTACATTGACTCATTTAGCAGACGCTTTTATTCAAAAAGCGACTTACAAATAAGAGTAGTTAAGGAAAAACAAGCTACACTGTAGTATTATCAAACCTGATCATTATCCAATCTGGCTTTTTTCAATTTGTTAATTTTTTTATATCAAGTGTTTGTGGAAGAGATGTGTTATGAGATGTTTCTTAAAGATGATAATCACTCAGCCTTATGGACAGAGTTGGGAAGATCATTATGCTATTTAGCAGTGGTGAACGATATGGAGTGAGAGTTAGCAGCATGGTAAGGTTGAATAACCTGGCTACATTCATCACTAGAGCGAAGTCAATAAGTCTGAGTGCAGTTTGGAAATATAGATTAAATTAATATAGATTATATATAGATTTATATAGAATATAGATTGATTGCCCATCCTAGAATGTTTCAGGCGCAGGGCACACTCGATCACACAAGCACACACTATACAGGGCAATTTAAAGCATTCAATTTACCCTGAATCCATGTTTTTAAACTGTGAGAGGAAGCTGGCTCCTCCTTGGATCACCACCTTATCGTGGTGGAGGGGTTTAGGTGCTTGAATGATCCGAGGTGCAATGTTGTCCGGGGAAAAAGCCCCTGGTAGGGTCTCCAAAGGCAAATTGGTCCTAAGTGATGAAGAGTGGTCCAAACAAAACCTTATGAAAAAAAAAATCCAGGAACACATGTACCCTTCCCGAGTTAGGGTCATCGGGGCCCCACCCCAGGTAGTAAGGGGTAGGGGTAGTAATAGGGGTTCGGTGCATTGTGGATCGGGCGGTGGCTGGAGGCGGGGGCCTGGGCATCGCAATCCTCAGTTGCTGAAATTGGCTTTAGGAACTTGGAACGTTTCTTCACTGGCCTTAAGTTGAGGAGTTTAAGTATCTCAGGGTCTTGTTCATGAGTGATGGTAAGATGGAGCGTGAGATTGACAGACGGATCGGTGCGGGGTCAGCAGTGATGCGGACCCTATACCAGTCTGTTGTGGTGAAAAAAGAGCCAAGCCATAAGGCAAGGCTCTCTACGTCAATCTAGTCAATCTATGTTCCTACGTTCCTCACATATGGTAATGAGCTTCGGGTAATGACCGAAAGAACAAGATCACGAATACAAGCAGCCAAAATGGGTTTTCTCCGCAGGGTGGCTGGGCTCTCCCTTAGAGATAGGGTAAGAAGCTCGGTCATCTATAAAAAGACTCAGAGTAGAGCCACTACTCCTCCGCATCGAAAGGAGCCAGTTAAGGTGGTTCGGGCATCTGGTAAGGATGCCTCCTGGGAGCCTCCCTAGGGAGGTGTTTCAGGCAAGTCCAACTGGGAGGAGACCACGGAGAGGACGCAGGACACGCTTGAGGGATCTCCCAGCTGGTCCGGGAATGCCTTGGGGTTCCCAGATTTGAGCTGGTGGAGGTGGCTGGGGCGAGGGACGTCTGAGTCTCCCTACTTCGGTTGCTGCCCCTGCGACCTAAACCCTGGACTAGAGGAAGATCATGGATGGATGGCTGGATGGATGGGAGGAAGCCGGAGAACCCACAGGAAACTCATGCAGGCACAGGGAGAATATGTAAACTCCACCCAGATCGTTTAAAACTGAATCCGCAGTGCTGAGAGGCAAACATACTAACACCTAAGCCACCGCGTCAACCAGTTTCTCACATTGTCTTGGTCCACATTGGTCCAAAAATCTGGTCCACATTTTGTTACAACATTGCTTCAGTTTAATGCAGTGGTTCTTTTCAGACCAAGTACCACCCATTACCAAACCAAAAGTTTTAAGTACAACCTTTTTGTCATAGTACAACATATGAAAAACTTCAATTAGGTGTATATTGAAGCAAGGTATGAGAGAGCGTGCATTAGTGTGAATAAATCACAAAAAAGAGGTATTGTTGTGCACGACGCAGAACGGAGTACAGTTACACGTCTTTCCATAATTTATTCATAATAATACCCTACATAGATGGCACAGTAGCTTATTAGTTTGCACATACGCAGCACAGGGGATCCAGATTTAAATCCAGATCTGGGTGGATTTTCCATGTTCTCCCCATGTTTTCCCATGTTTTCCAGGTTTTTTCCCACAGTCCAAAATTCAAGGAAAATTGAATGCTCTAAATTGCCCTTTATATTGTGTGTGTTTGTATGTATGTCTGTGTGACTGAGTGCTTGCCTAGTGATAGATTAGCTAAAAGAGGATTAGGTGAAAGATAATGAAAGAATGGATACACAACCTCGCATGCCTTATTGCTTTCATTAAACGGTTACTATAATAATACTTTCATTCATTCATTATCTCCTGCTTTATCCTCTATTAGGGTCGCGGTGGGGTTCCCCATGCCCATCCAGGGGAGAACATCTCGGGCGCCGGGCAGACACACCCAGGACAGGGCGCCAACCCATCGCTGGGCACACACTCACTCACGCACTCACACAAACACACTCTATATGGGGCAATTTTCAGAATTCGATTGACTTGATCCAGCGGCACGGTGGCTTAGTGGTTAGCACGTTCGCCTCTCAGCGCTAGGGATTCCCGGTTCGAATCCCTATCTGGGTGGAGTTTCCATGTTCTTCCCGTGTCTGCGTGGGTTTCCTCCGGGTTCTCCAGTTTCCTCCCACAGTCCAAAAACATGGATCAAGTTAATTGAATTCTCAAAATTGCCCCATATAGAGTGTGTCTGTGTGAGTGAGTGTATGCCCAGCGATGGATTGGCGCCCTGTCCTGGGTTTATCTGCCCAGCGCCCGAGACGTTCTCCCCTGGATGGGCATAGGGAACCCCACCGCGACCCTAATAGAGGATAAAGCGGAAGATAATGAATAAATGAATTGACTTGATCCATGTTTTTGGACTGTGGGAGGAAACTGGAGAACCCGGAGGAAACCCACGCAGACAAGGGGAGAACATGGAAACTCCACCCAGATGAGGATTTGAACTGGGAATCCCTAGCGCTGAGAGGCGAACGTGCTAACCACTAAGCCACCGTGCCGCCCTACTATAATAATACTATAAAACTATAATATAAAACAAAGTTTGATTCATAAATGCGTTTATTAAAAACAAAAACGCTGACAAACTGCTTTTTGCAAAGTAATCTAGTCTGATTTACGCTGATCATTTCCTGTTTCTCTAACAATCAAATAATAGTGGCCAAATTACAAAATGCAGTTTATAAAATATATCGGGAAATATAATATATTGTATTATCTGGTGTATCACACTGTCCTACTTTGTGTACCACCAGTGGTACACGTACCACAGTTTAAGAACTGCCACTCTGGCCGAATTGTTAAAATATCGTCAGATATTCAAAGGCTGCCCAACGATGGATTGGCGCCCTGTCTTGAGTCTATCTGCCCAGCGCCCGAGACGTTCTCCCCTGGATGGGCATGGGGAACCCCACCGCGACCCTAATAGAGGACAAAGCGGGAGGTAATGAATGAATGAATATTCAAAGGCAGCTAGAGGGTAGAGGAGTGGCTTTTGGTTATTTCTCATTAGCCTGCAATGAAAACACAAACACACGAAAGAGTTGTTCACGCCTTAGTGGCTTATATTCAGTTACATTGCCATTTGAAAAATAAAGGTAATTATGACAAGGACATTTTTTTTATAACAATGTATATTTTTAAATAACTTTTGTGGTAAAAAAAATCATAAGGAACTATTGACCCCCGAGCATCTTTACTTCATTGAATCTGGACTGTTTTGCAACAAGTTTGGATACCACTGTTTTATATGTTTATCTAAACCTCTCACTGTGAAATGGACATTAAATTGTTTAGAAATTGATTTGCTGACGCCTTTCCTCTTTCTTTTTGTAAACACCCCTAAATGCTCCAGGCAAGCAAAATGCTAAAATGTTTTAATTCTTTTTAATTTAATCAATTTAATCACAAGGGATGTGATTTAACAGTACAGTTTGTTAATGTTACAGATAGTTACTTAATATCATCATTTCCTATATACAAATCAAGGTCACTTAGTACTCATTTTTTTTACACACTACATCTTCATTTTCACTTCCTTTTGTTTCAATTATTGTGTTTTGCCTAGTTTAATACCTAGTTTAAGGATTATGCTCTGATATAAAAAACAATAAAATTTAAAAAGGGGTTGTACTTTTGTTATCCCATAATTGTGTATGATTTACTAATCCATAATAATTCTCTGATTGTTTGTTGCTAGCCAAACACAATAAAAATAAAAATTAAGGAAATGAAATAATACATCAGTTTTCCTTATTCTGTATAGTAGGAGTGTAACGGTACACTGTATTCGTCACAAATATATATATATATATATACATAGTGCTGTAATAATGTGTATATATATATATATATATATATATATATATATATATATATATATATATATATATATATATATATATA
>JAFMOD010000271.1:1245472-1260365 GCA_019802435.1 Corydoras maculifer
TATATATATATATATATATATATATATATATAAACAACTATTACATTACAATTTACACTACGATAAATTAAATCGGTATTTTAAAAAATTACTACATCATATATGGCAATTGTCTTCCTTTTTTAGTAATGATCACAATTATTTGGAGATACTTCAGGTATGGTAATGTTAAAAGTGCAGGTTAACATGAGAGGCTTGTCAAAGCAAGTTATGAAAAATATGAAACGCTTTATAATGCTCCAGTGAGTTTTGCAACAGATTACTAACCACTTTATTACATTTACTATTATAAAAAGGGGGCGGCACAGTGGCTTAGTGATTAGCACGTTCGCCTCTCAGCGCTAGGGATTCCCGGTTCGAATCTCCATCTGGGTGGAGTTTCCATGTTCTCCCCGTGTCTGCGTGGGTTTCCTCCGGGTTCTCCCGTTTCCGCCCACAGTCAAAAACATGGATCAAGTCAACTAAGTTCTCCAAATTGCCCCATATAGAGTGTGTATGTGTGCGTGTCTGTGTGATTGTGTGCCCAGCAATAGATTGGCACCCTGTCCTGGGTGTATCTGCCCAGCGCCCGAAACGTTCTCCCCTGGATGGGCATGGGGAACCCCAACGCGACCCTACTATAGAATAAAGCAGAAGATAATGAATGAATGAATTATAAAAAGGTTTTGCTAAAAATGAAAGCTCACCACCTGCTTAATGAATTTCTTTACTGATAAAATTGAAAACATAAAACTCAAATCATGTAATGCATCTAGTAGTAGAATCAATCACTCCCCAGTAACTAAAAAAATCTAGTGATACAGACAATAATATAATACAAGAGGTAAATGCCAAGAGGTAATGTCACAACTACACAAACGGCTCAGCCAATCAGATTTAGGGACCGAAATTACCCATTTAAAAAGGTGTGTTATAAACTCATGCACAATTGTAACTGCTAGATTTTTCCAATGACAAAATTAAGACAATTACAGTTTTGGTTCTGAATCATTGTGCACTTTAGCAGCAGTTATTTATTATTTATTTAATGGTCTTAACAGAAGTCAGTCATGTTAAAATAATTGTATTTTAAGTTTAATATTAATAATAATTAGCACATTGGTCTGACAGTTTTTTCTTTTTATTTAACAGTTTGTATTTGTAGGAAGGACTTTTGGCTTTTATCTTAATAATATTTTGTTTTGAATATTTGTATTTAAATTTTTCTGTTCATTGGACACTCACACAGAGAGCACTCAAAAACAAAATGAAATGAACAACAATTTTTCTGAGGATCGGTGTTTAATAAGACATGTGATCAGCTACATGTTATGTAGCAAGAGACCCTATTTGCCATGGTTATATATGCTATTTATGCTCTATTGCCCATCCGTTATGCAGTGTATTTTGTTCTGAAAAAAAAATGCAAACAATTTATCAGCTGCTTATGATCAGGTCATGACAAAAAAATTGCTAGATAACAGTTCTGTTGCAGAGATGTTTGCAACCACAGACTTTTGCTTCTCTGCTTCTGTGGTGCTGGCTCATTAAAACTGTGTTGCAAAAAAAAAAGTAATGTTATAAAATTGAAAGTGATCTCTTTTGCCTACACACAGAGGAAAATGTCCTCCACATTTCACCCATCAATGCAGTGAAACACACAAGTGAGCACACATGCCCGGAGTGGTGTGCCTTATGCACGGCACCTGGGGTGCAAGTGGGGTTAAGTGCCTTTTTTAAGAGCACGTAAGTCATGGTACTCGGTTGGACTGGGAATTGAGCCGTGGACCTTTAGGTCACCAGGTTGGTTCCTTAACTACAAGCCCAAGACCGCCCCCAAGAAGTGCAAAGACAAACACAAATAATTTATATTAAATATACTTCTAATTGGTAAGATTAACACAAATGAAGTCTAAATTGCTAAAAACATAAAAAAATTTCACAAACCAATGTCACAAAAAACTTGAATTACAGCAGAAATAATATAAGTATATTTTAGAACCACATATAAAAGTGACTTAAAATTCCTTTTTTGTAATATAACGTAGTGAAATATGTGAACGTGAAATATTTCCAAGTGAAATATTTACACCATTAAAAACTGTACAGTGATGTCGATGCAGTCAAACTGCCAAATAAAAAAATATAATAAAATAAAAATGACGTAATATATTTGTGAATTATAACTGCTATTTATATGGAGCCTGACTGCTTAATTCATGGATTATCATTGTTTTTGTTCCTCATTGAAGAGGGCATTTACTATGTTTGGGATGGAACAATTATCTGATTATAATTCCTTTTCTATTAATAATTGCCTATATTCTGAAATACTTGTTTTGGCAGCACTTCATCTCCATTCTGTAAAATTTATTTAAACTATTCATTTATTTATTTGTACATAGGGATTCCACATCTATATGAAACTGTCTTAAAGCAACATCACACAAAGGCATAATTAACAAAAAAAAGACAAAATCCAAACCACAGACTGTATACAAAAATTAATCTAATCATTGAATTACCATAATTAATATTATCATAATTTTCCCATAGCAATAAGACTGTTTAAAATTTTCTACCTCAGAAATAAGTTAAAGAAGCAAAATGTTTAGAACAACCTGGTAAAAAAAAACATTAAAAAAAATGATATTTTAAATTACTTTTGTCTTTCAGTTGTTGTTGACATAAAATGCTGACAGAACAACTACACTACTTCAGTATACTAGATACGGCACTAAATCATAACACAAGTTAGATATCATGATGGTCTGAACCTTGGCCTTTCCTCTAAGTGGATCCTACAGAATTCTAATTGAATCATTACGTTACCATAGATTTCCCCACGGCAATCAGACATATTTGAAAGAATATGAATAAACAAATTTCAAGGTTTTTTCTCAGAAATAAGAACCAATTGTTAACAATAGCTTTGTTAAAAAAAACGAAAAAAAAAACTATTGTATCAATTTCAAAACTTTAGGGTCATGACTGTACTGATAATATTTTTATCCTAAAATACCACACCCCAAACTGCGAATCGCAAGACTCATCAAAGATATAAAACAATCGTTGGACTCGAATGGCTAACAAGTAGTGTTCTCAGCTAGTAAATACAATACCACCGTTTAACCATCTTTAGCAACACCAGCTGATAAGTCATTACGCGCTATTTGCGCAAACGCTGTCACAACGTGAATACAGGCATAGGTTTGACAAGTCTTGTTTGTACGAGACTTAAATAGACACAAAAGTAGATTAAATGGGTGAAGCTTTTACTATTGTAACGAAGTGGTTTGAATTTAAATTGGGTTTGGTGATGTCTCCCGAATTTCTGAGCAAAAATACAACTTCAATACACTTCATTTACTCCGTATGTTACGCTTAACCTTCCGCCGATAACCCGAGCCCCACGCCTGTGCAGTAGTTAGTGACGCTTTGTAATATTACCGAGCACCAAATTAAACCCAGTTAAATCCTCTGTGAAGAAATACGTACCAACGTCAAAGCTGCTCTTGTCGACAAGATCTTTCTCTTGCTCACCGCCCTTACAGTCGCCCTCACTACGGTGGCAGACATGTTGTTTTGTTAGAAACTTCTCTGTGGTAGATGTAAACACCGGAGCTCTAAGCTTTCCCGTGTGACCATAGTCCTGTAAAAATTGTTGTATTATTCGACGCCCGGCCGAGTTAACCGACGGGAAAACACACTGCTAACTAATTACGTGGACAAAGTAACATTTGATCCAGACTAAATCGAAAAATGACAAGGCGCTTAAGGCTGCAGGCCGCGGCACTAGTGGGAGGGCTCAACTCGCGGGAGTTATGTCAGTTATATTCGATTGCCTCCTATCAGATTCTAGAGTGTTGGCGCAGTCGCATTTCATTAAGCCAATCACCTGCCAGGGTTGGCCCTCCGTCATTTATGGGGTAGGATTCTAGGTACAGTGGATTTTTCATTGCATAACTAGTTTATTCTTTTGAATGACATTGAGCTAACATATGCAATAATAATTTTGTAATGCAACTATTAATAAATAAATCTATTTCAGCAATACTTGCCCAATGGTCAGCTAAGAAAAAACAGCATTTTCCCAATAAACAAGACAGCAAATACTGCTTATAGGTCTTAATATCAATAATTTGCACTCTACCCTACAAATATGTTCTTGATAACAAAATAACAAAACAAAATTAAATAGAGGCTATTTAAAAATGTACACAAAGACTACCCTGTGAATACAATTCTAATTTTACGATGATAGTGATTTTTGTAAATGGGCTACAGATGGAATCAGCTTAATTTGAATATTAGTACAGCCCTGACTTCTATGAATCTGAATCCTCTACTAGTGTCGTTGTCCCTTTGCCCATCCAGGGGAGAATGTTTCGGGTGCTGAGAAGTCTACCACTGTGCACATTCATTCATACCGACACACACAAACACACCATATATAGGGCTATTTAGAGCTTCAATTTACCTTGAATCCATGTCTTTGGACTATAGAAGGAAACAGAAGAATCTGGAGGAAACCCACCTGTGGACATGGGGAGAACATGGAAACTCCAATAAGATTTGGATTTGACCCTGAGCACTGAGAGCCAAACGTGCCAGCCCCGACTTTAGATGCTTTTAAATCCAGACTGAAAACATTATTGTGTGAGCAGTCTTACAGTCTAGTTTAAATTACTATTCACAATTTTCTCCCTATTTAATTTTTATCCATTTTTAAAATGTTTTTATTGTATTGCTCATGCACAATTTTATTTATTTTAAATGGCTTTCATTATTTTTATTACTCTGTAAAGCACATTGAAGTGCTTCTGTATGAACGCTGCTCTATAAATAAACTTGCCTTGCCTTGCCTACATAATCTGTTGAACATTTGTTTTTTGATTTTATTTACTTTTATTCTTTATAGATTGACCTCTTCTTAGATTTAAAATAATGTTAAAAGGAGATTCCTTTTAAATGTAATTATATTTTATTTATATTTGAAGAACATAGGTGTAATGAATGTTTTATAATAAATATGGTTAGAATTTTAGCTAAATGATGTATACATAAAGCAGAATTTCCAAAAAAATACACTATAATACTGAAAGTTTTAAGAATGGATTTTAGGATTTATTTGGACACAATGCTTAATTTTAGCAAACAAACAAAATAAAAAAATATTGTAAATGTATTAATTTATAAATGCTTTCCAAAAGTTTATTACAACTTACCCTTATGGTAAGTTGTTTCTTTTTTTCTTTTTTTTTCTAAATATATGTACTGTCATGTCTGCTTTGTGGTTTTTTCATGTTGATTATAAACTTTATAAAAAGGATCTGTAATTGTAAATTTTAACCCGATAGAAAATAATAAAAAACACGAATCAATCCTTTATCTTTTTAGAATTTCACATGTATTGTAATATTCACGCACATGAAATTATGATTTATGATATGAATATTCACGTAAATAGGGCAGCACGGTGGCTTAGTGGTTAGCATGTTCGCCTATCAGCACTAGGGTTTCCAGGTTCGAATCCCAATCTGGGTGGAGTTTCCATGTTCTCCCCGGGTTCACCGGTTTCCTCCCACAGTCCAAAAACATGGATCAAGGTGAATTGAATTTTCCAAATTGCCCTATATAGAGTGTGTCTGTGTGAGTGAGTGTGTGCCCAGCGATAGATTGGCGCCCTGTCCTGGGTGTATCTGCCCAGCGCCTGAAATGTTCTCCCCTGGATGGGCATGGGGAACCCCCCCGCAACCCTAGTAGAGGATAAAGCGGAAGATAATGTATGGAAATATTCACGTAAATATTTAATTTTGATTAATTTATTATGGTTCAAAATCTTATTACATTATATCTTACTTATATACATACCAGTAAGGGAAATTTTGTAATTGTTTATTTTTTTTTTTTAATGTTTTTTTGTCTTTAATAATTTTTTTTAGCAAAACATCACACATCCACATTTACGATTTACGTTACACATAATTATACAGACTGTATATATATATATATATATATATATATATATATATATATATATATATATATATATATATATATATATATATAGTTTTGGGCATGAAAGATTTCCGAGTTTAATGGCGTTATTTATGATAACTATCACACTTCTCCAAAAATTAATAATATACCTGTATTCCCACATACAGTGAAATAATGTTCCTACCTTTACATCACTGTAGTGGTAAAAATTCCTTTGGTTTTTACCTGTAACCTCAGCTTTACCACTTAGGAAAAGACAGATTTATTCAGAGACTTGCAGTTGGGTTCAAGAAAGTTGAAGAGTTTGATGCTCCAAATGTGTGTATATTTATTACAAATAACTTAGAGATACAGAATAAAGATGTTATATAATGAATAAAGTCCATATAGTTAATAGCTGTAGGACATGGCGAATGGGCTACAATAGCTGCAGGCCTTGTCCCAAGCTAAGAGCACAGCTTGCTGCCATCATTGACCGAGGTCAATGATGGTATTGCTGCTCTGCCTTTTCCCCCGGCCACGAAATTCCTTTCCCAAATTATAGGGTAGCACCCATGACCTGTACAATCAGAAAATAAAATATATAAATAAATAAATATGAACAAAATATTAAGAGCTTGTTTGTGGCTCCTACACACTGGCCCCTTAATTGATCTTAAATCAATTAATTTCAATTACATAAGGAGCCAAAAAAAAGGGGGCAATTAACCAAACCAATAGGCAATTAAGGTGCAAATTTTTAAATATATTAATAATAAAAATATGGATTGTGTATACATTACATTTCTTTATTGTGATCAGAAGACTCTGCTCACTCATCAGCCTCAAGAATCCGGCACAACTTGGTAATGGGCCTCTCAAGGACTGAAGTTTTTGTCTGGAGGTTAACTGACCGGACTAGCCCCTTATCATCAGGCCTGGTCTCCAGCACTTTTCCTAATGGCTAAGACCCTCAAGGAGCAGTGGAGTCTGCCACAAGGACAATGTCTCCAGCCTTTAGATTGTTCTTTCCGACTGTCCAATTTTGCCTTTCTTGTAACACAAGGAGGTATTCTTTGGTCTACCTGTGCCAAAACAGTTTGGCTAAGTAATGGACCTGTTTCCATCATCGTCTGGCATAAAGTTCGGACTTCAGAAAGGTTCCAGGGGGCAAAATTGGCATTGTTTTGAGCAGAAGGATGTGGTTTGGGGGTCAACGGCTCCAAATCATGTGGGTCTGACGACATTGTAGTTAGAGGGCGGTTATTAAGGATTGCCTCTACCTTGCAAATCATGGTCTGAAGACCTTCATCGTCAACCATTTGCTGATGAAGTGTGGAGTTTAGCACTTGACGAACGAAGCGAATGAGCCTTTCACAGACTCCACTGTAATGCGATGCGGCTGGTGGATTGAAGCTCCAATCGATTCCATTAGGAAGCAGGGTATTTCGAATTTTTCCCTCATGCAGTGCCTTTTTAAGCTCCTTATGGGCCCCCACCAGGTTAGTCCCATTGTCAGACCTGATATGCTTCACCTGACCTCTTCTGCATACAAATCTCCTCAAAGCGTGAATGCATGAATCAGTGTCCAAAGAGTATGCAATTTCTAAATGTATTGCTCTACTAGACATGCACGTGAAAAGAACTCCATATCTTTTGATGATGCATCGTCCTCGCCGTACTTCAATTGGGCAAAAATAGTCTAATCCCACGTTAGTAAAGGGAGGGAGGTCAGGCAGGATTCTCTCCAGTGGCAAATCTTGTTCACCAGCTTTCCCTTTTTCCACTACTTTTTTCGGAGTTCCGAGAGCATGTAGTTTCTTCCATTGTGACCACTTTATTCATGAATGTGTCTAAACAGAAGAAGTGAAATGTGAGACTCTTTAGGCAGAATGCAGGGATGCTTGGTTTCCTCAGGCATTGCACATTTGTGAAGTTGTCCACCCACTCTCATGATGCCTTCATCCATTACAGGTAAATGCCTGCAAAGCTTACTATTTCTATGCGGTCTAGGTGGGATTGACATCAGTAAAGCGATTTCAGTAGGGAATGCCTGGTGTTGGACATAGGTGATGACTGCCTTTTCTGCTTCTTTAAGGGCTTTTACTGTGGCTTTTTTACCAGTGGAAGTTCTGAAATCTCGATTTTTCCATTTCTCCTATTAGAATGAGTGATTTGAGATTTGATTTTATTTGATTTGAGATTTGAGATTTGAGATTTGAGATTTGAGATGTGACAAGTTCTTTATTTTCTATCATCTTTCGCTTCAAAGCACTCTTGAGTCTGAGGTAACATGTTACTGCATTTAGTAATCTCATCCAATCAGAAAAATACAGAATGAGCCGATCTGTGGGTGTTTCAGTTTTCACCACTGCAGTAAATACAGCAGTGCCTTTTTTAACTCTAAGTCGTTCTGAAACACAGAATCCACTGCTTCCATCACTGGCCAACTTTCCTCTGACTTCCAAAGATATTCGGGGGCATGAATCCATCTCAATGTACTCATGAACTTTCTTACACTTAATCCTCTTGAACAGTAATCAGCAGGATTATCTTTACAGCTGAAATATCTCAATTGAGAAGAGTGTGTGTTGTCTCAGATAAGTGAGACCCTATTTGCGACATAGGTCTTGAATCCCGATTAATCATTTGCAATGTACTTTAGCACTGTTTGGCTGTCTGTCCAAAAAACTGAGTCGAGGTGTAATTCTTTAAGTCGAGGTGTAATTCTCTCCTCAGCATTATGTCCAGCTTCACCAGCAGTGCAGCTGCAGCCAGCTCCATTCTTGGAACTGTGATGACCTTAAGTGGAAGAACTCTTGATTTTATAAGCACAAAACAATGTGTACAATATCCTTTTCATTTACCTGTCTTACATAACTGACAAAGCCATAGCCACTCTCACTGGCGTCAGAAAAATGATGCAGTACAACACTTCTTGGTTCTCCATTTTGGTGGTTTCAGACAGCGTGGCAAACTGAAGCGCTTGACCTCCTCCAAGCTGCTGGTCCATTCCTTCCACCAGTCAGACATAGGCTGTGGCAAAGGCTCATCCCATCCAAAGCCTGAATGGCACAGCTTCTGTAGCAACTGCTTGGCTGGAAGAATGAGGGGCGCAAGAATGCCAAGAGGGTCAAAAACAGAATTGACAACAGACAATATGCCTCTGCGGGTAAGTGGCTTTTGACCTAGATGAATGTTGAATTGAAAACAGTCCACGCACCACTGCAGTCCCAATGCTCTTTCAACAGGCAGGCTGTCTTTATCCAGATCTAGTGACTTAATTCCCTTTGCTTGGTGAATTGCAGGAATGGATGCAAGAACTGCTCTACTATTACTGATCCACTGAGTAAGCTGAAACCCACCTTTACTGCACAAGGCAGTGAGATCTTTTACCCGCTGTACGGCATCAGACTCCTTGGCTACAGACTTAGCACAATCATCCACATAAGTTATGCCAGATCGTCTCAGCCACCTGTGGGGGGAAATAGCTTTCGTTGTCAGTAGCAGTTCTTTGCAGAGCAAAACTTGCAATATTGGGGATGAAACAGCGGCAAAAATATGTACAAGCATACGATGTTCTTTTGGGCTTTGATTAAAGTCACCTTGTGGCCACCAGAGGAATCACAAGTAGTTCACATCAGACATTGCTACTCTAACCTGACGGAACATGGACTTGATGTCAGCCATGATTCCAATAGGCTCTTTGCGAAATCTTAGGATGACTCCAATGAGCGAGTTGGTCAGATCAGGACCTTGGAGTAGTTTGGTGTTAAGAGAAAAACCTTGAAAAGAGGCAGCACAGTCAAACACCACTCTGAGCTTTTTCTTTTTGGTGTGGTAGACACAGTGGTGTGGCAAATACCATACCTTTCCTGGTGGCTGATCTAATTCCTCATGTGAGATTTCTTCAGCATATTTATTGGAAAGAGGTCATTGAGGAATGCAATGTAATCCGGTTGATATTGCTCATCTTTTTTCATTTTTCTTTTCAGGCCTTGCAAACGCTGTTCTGCAACCTGTTGATTGTTTGGCATGAACACATCGGTTTCTTTGAAAGGCAGGTTCAAACTATAATGTCCGTCACTTAACAATGCTCCATTAGCCATCTCTATGAACTGCTTGTCCTCAATAGACATTTCATTTTTTTCCTGTGAAGTAATTTCATTAAAGTCCTGGTTGAATTGTGAAATCAGCAACTTTTCCAGACTTGCCACTGAAATCCTGTTTACAGTCACGTGGTTGCCACCGTCAGCATCATTTCTTAAGGGCCCATTTACTACCCACCCCAATATGGTTCTAATTGCGAAGGGACCCACATTTTGACTGTTAATTACATCCTATGGTTCTAAAAGCTTAGGGGCATTCGTTCCAATCAGAAGCTCTACCTTAGAACTGATGGTGGGAAGTGATATTTTTTATGTACGCCCAATGCGTCAAGTCATTTTGCTTAAAAATGCTGTTCGCGGTGACTGGCATTTCTTTTTGAGTGAAGGTATTTGGAAGAGAAATGAACTTCTCACCATCCAGTGCTGAAACTTCCAATCCTGAAAGAATGTATGTGGAAACAGACATCTCCTGATTCATGGTTCGAAGAAGAAAGCTTTTCTGCTCACTTCATGTATTCAGGTTATTATCTGGTTATTATCAGGTTAACTTATGCAACAAGGCTGGACAATAAAATATCCTTTTTTATCGTAAAAGTTTGAGTCTGGTATTTATAGAGTAATACTGTGAATAAGATTCAGATTCAGATTATTTATTTGTCATATATAAATTTATAGCAGTAACATATGTACAGCGAAATGTGGAGGTGACTAGCTCATAAACTGTGCAATAAGCCATTAAAAAACATCAAGAAGGATACATTATATAAAAAATTAAGTAAATATAAACAGTATGAATTAATTATAAGTAAATTAAATGGTGCGACCCGTACTGAACCAACACAGGACGCGACTTGTTTCGTATTTTCATAAATGTTCAATAAACATGTCTGTTATGAAACATTAACACTAAATCTAACAACAATGATTCTCCCCGGGCTCCGATTCTCTAAAAACAGGTTTAACACCGAATTCTGACTTTAGAGGGCGGTGTTGTCAGCTTGAAACCAAAAATCCCATTTGTTAAGAAAATGTTTGTTCTTTAATATATACAGTAGATATACATTTCCTAGCTCACAAAATGTTTATATTTTTGAGGAATGTGTTGGGTAATCATTACATATATTTTATTATTTTTCTGGTTTAACTGTTGTGATGACCTGACCAGTCATTCCATTCCTCCCCTCTAGGTTGCCATCGCTAGTTAAGCACTGAAATTTACAAAGTTTAATTATTTAGTTTATATTTTAAAAGTTCATTGTTGCACACTCCACACAAACAGGTTTCATTTACGATTTAATTAACTGCACTTTATAAGAAAATGTTTTTTTTTTTTGTAATAAAGCTTTTTAAGCTTTATGTAGGACTAATTTCTTTCTTGATCAGACCTTATCTAACAACATGGCATACAAAATAAAGGTGTTAGTTCGTTTCGTTTGTTCCCCCTTTCTGTTGGTGTCCCTACAACATTTTTAATAATAAATCCGTTTTGTTTTTATCCCGGTGTCTCCGAACTGTCCTTCCACACTCAACCACGGTACAACGCTGCGCAATATACCCGCGCAGGTTATATCCGTGGGAGCATTTTCATCCAGCGGACCGGCGTACGAATTCTTTCCCGTGTAGCCGATTCCCGGGAAACGCTCATAAGGTGCAAGCGGCGTACGCATTCCTCCCGCGTAGCCGATCTCCCGGGGAAGAGCGAGCTTCTTACAGTTTATTTTACCATCTATATTTAGGAAATCCAAACAAAAAATAAATTAGATGACAATTTTATTTCTCGGTTCCCAGATGGATGGACAGCATGGTGGCTTAGTGGTTAGCATGTTCACCTCTCAGCACTAGGGATTCCCGGTTTGAATCCCAATCTGGGTGGAGTTTCCATGTTCTCCCCATGTCTGCGTGGGTTTCCTCCGGGTTCTCCGGTTTCCTCCCACAGACCACAGAGTGAGTGTGTGCTCAGCGATAGATTGACGCCCTGTCCTGGGTGTATCTGCCCAGCATCCGAGACGTTCTCCCCTGGATTGGCATGGGCAACCCCCCCGCGAACCTAATATAGGTTAAGGCGGAGGATAATGGATGGATTCCTATAAGGCAGTGATTCTCAATTATTTTCTGTTTAGCCCCCCTAGGAAGAAGAAAACTTTTTGCCGCCGCCCCCCCCCCCACATGACAAAATGGGATGAAAAAGTATTTTTACATGCCCACTGTAGTATCATTTGTCTATAAATTTGTTCCAAGTACACCTGTTTTATTACAATGTATCCTTAATAAAGAAAACAAAAAAGAAAGAAATATAGATCAACTTAGAACAAAGAATAATTTTATTAACTTTGTTTTATAGTTTCTAACAGAAACGAATGAAATCCTTATTTAAACTAGAAACATTTTTGAACTGACTGGCATTTGATACTGAAAAATGAAATGAAATAAAATCAATAAATACGTAATTATAAATTCAAATTCATCAGCAACATTAATTCAGGAGCACAATATATTAACACTTTAACCTACAAAACAAAAATGAATACAACAATTTGTGCTGTTTTTTCTTTTTCTTTGAGGAAGTCAGAACTAATGTCTACAACGCATCCGTTTTGCAGCACACAGCTTTTCTGAAGTAACTTTCATAAAGCGGGATGATTGCTGGCTCGATTGAAAACTCAAGTGGTTATCAGCGTGATTGGGGTTTAATGTCTTTAAGTGACACCTTCATTTATTTGGCTTCATGCTGTCCGCTGCAAACATTTTAAGACACAGCAGACACATTGGTCTTTCTTTGTCTCTCACCTCAGTTACAGTGAAGTTACAGTTACAGCAGTGCTTCCTAAATAGTAGGGCACGCGGGGGGCCTGTTGGGGGGCACAGTGCGGTGCCTGAGGGGGCGCATAACAAGATATCACAGAGAAAGTGATATTAAGTGTACTGAACAAACCCTCAAAAGACAACATGAAGAAATATTTAACAGGGATGGCAGAAAGAAAGGCGGAGAGAGACGAAGATAATGAGACCAACAAAAGTCAACCGAAAGTTAAAATGAGGAAATGTGTCGAAGTGTATGTGGCGTTTGGCTTCACTGTAACGAAGGTGGGAGACGAAGAAAGACCGATGTGTCTTCTGTTTTAAAAATGTTCGCAGCGGACAGCATGAAGCCAAATAGATGAAGGCGTCAAGCCAAATAGATGAAGGCGTCACTTAAAGACACCCCAATCACGCTGATAACCGCTTGAGTTTTTAATCGTAAACATCACGCATAGAGCCAGCGATCATAACGCTTTATGAAAGCTACTTCAGAAAAGCTGTGCGCTGCAAAGACATTAGTAGACTTTAGTAGACTTTAGTAGACTTTAGTAGACTTTGTAGACATTAGTTCTGATTTCCTCAACAAAAAAAAAAAACAAACAAAAAAAAAAAACAGCACAAATTGTTGTATTCATTTTTGTTTTGTAGGTTAAAGTGTTAATATATTGTGCTCCTGAATTAATGTTGCTGATGAATTTGAATTTATTTTATTTATTGATTTTATTTCATTTTTCAGTATCAAATGCCAGTCAGTTCAAAAATGTTTCTAGTTTAAATAAGGATTTCATTCGTTTCTGTTACAAACTAAACAAGTTCAAGTTATTTATTTAGTTTATATAGCGATTTTAAAACAGTACATTGTCACAAAGCAGCTTTACAGAATGAAAAGCCTTTAAACCCCCAAAGAGCAAGCCGAAGCGACAGTGGCAAGAAAAAACTCCCTTTTATGTTGTTATTCAATACTCATCCTCCTTGAGCGGCCAGGCAGCAACAACAATGTAGGACATGTATGTACAGATACAAACAACAAAGTTTAACAACAAAGTTAAATTGGGCCATTTAGCAGACGCTTTTATCCAAAGCGACTTACAAGGTGAGCACAGGGTTAATCACAACATCCCTGGAGCAATGAGGGTTAAGGGTCTTGCTCAAGGACCCACACTGGTAACTTCAGTGGACCTGGGATTTGAACCCCCAACCTTCAGATTGATAGTCCAACACCCTAACCACTGAGCTAATAAGGAGACATTGTAATAAAAGAGGTGTACTTAGAATTTATAGACAAATGATACTACAGTGGGCGTGTAAAAATACTTTTTCATCCCATTTTGTCATGTACGGGGGGTGTGTGTGTGTGGGGAGGGTGAGTGTGTGGCGCAAAAAAGTTTTCTTCTTTTTTTCTTTAGGGGGGCTTAACAGAAAATAATTGAGAATCACTGAGTTACAGTTACAGTGAAGCCAGGCAATACATTCGCTTCAACATTTAACTTTCGGTTGACTTTTGTTGGTCTCATTATCTTCGTCTCTCTCCGCCATCCCTGTTAATTATTTTTCCATGTTGTCTCTAGAGGGTTTGTTCAGTACACTTAATATCACTGGCTCTGTGATTTCTTGTTATGCGCCCCACAAGCACCGCACTGCGCCCCACAGGGGGCGCTCCACTATTTGAGAAGCACTGCCTTAAAGAGGGCGGCACGGTGGCTTGGTGGTTAGCACATTCGCCTCTCAGCGCTAGGGATTCCCGGTTCGAATCCCCATCTGGGTGGAGTTTCCATGTTCTCCCCGTGTCTGCGTGGGTTTCCTCCGGGTTCTCCGGTTTCCTCCCACAGTCCAAAAACATGGATCAAGTTAATTGAATTCTCAAAAATTGCCCCATTTAGAGTGTGTCTGTGTGAGTGAGTGTGTGCCCAGCGATGGATTGGCGCCCTGTCCTGGGTGTATCTGCCCAGCGCCCGAGACGTTCTCCCCTGGATGGGCATGGGGAACCCCACCGCGACCCTAATAGAGGATAAGCGGGAGATAAT
>JAFMOD010000271.1:1260696-1277113 GCA_019802435.1 Corydoras maculifer
CGGGTTCTCCGGTTTCCTCCCACAGTCCAAAAACATGGATCAAGTTAATTGAATTCTCAAAAATTGCCCCATTTAGAGTGTGTCTGTGTGAGTGAGTGTGTGCCCAGCGATGGATTGGCGCCCTGTCCTGGGTGTATCTGCCCAGCGCCCGAGACGTTCTCCCCTGGATGGGCATGGGGAACCCCACCGCGACCCTAATAGAGGATAAGCGGGAGATAATAAATGAATGCCTTAAGGATATGGTGGAGCGTCCAGCTCGCTCAAGACCTCGCGCATGCGTTGGAAAAGCAGCCGTAAAAGGTATCGGAAATGAGGTACGATTTTGCGCATGCGTAGCATTAAACGGGTAGTAACAGTGCTGTCGCTGGTAAATAGTTGAAGGGAAATCAGAATTGAAATATAATTCAGGAAATGGAAGAGACGCAGGAGTGCACTCCGCTTCAAGCCTTCGAAAAGAACCCTCTGGAACTCAGGGTTGAAGATGTTTATGACATTTCGTATGTCATTGGCAAAGACCTGTTAAAACTCAACAAAGGTGGTCGGGACGTGTCCGATTTACAATTTAAAATCGTTCGTGTGTTGGAAATGTTTGAAATAATGGTCAACACGTATTACCTTTCGTTGGAAGAGCTCAGAATAGAGCGGGACAACTTAAAAGGAGAACTGGATAGAGTTCTAGAAGAAGGTTTGCGTGAAAACGTAAGTATAATAATAAATAGTGTATGAATATACAAATATATATGAATATGCCTGTCGTACAATGTACTCTATATTAATTTTTGTTCTACTTTTTTTTTATTTATTTTCTTAAAAGTTAGTTAAACTATACCGTTAATGTGTTTGGTCACTTTCAGCTGATACCAAATATTAATTTATTCTTAAAAAGTTGACGCTATAATAATATAAGATAAGATAAGATAAGCGGCACGGTGGCTTAGTGGTTAGCACGTTCGCCTCTCAGCGCTAGGGATTCCCATCTGGGTGGAGTTTCCATGTTCTCCCCGTGTCTGCGTGGGTTTCCTCCGGGTTCTCCGGTTTCCTCCCACAGTCCAAAAACATGGATCAAGTTAATTGAATTCTCAAAATTGCCCCGTTTAGAGTGTGTCTGTGTGAGTGAGTGTGTGCCCAGCGATGGATTGGCGCCCTGTCCTGGGTCTATCTGCCCAGCGCCCGAGACATTCTCTCCTGGATGGGCATGGGGAACCCCACCGCGAAAGATAAGATAAGTTTTTATTGGTCCAACAATGGGGGAATTCACATTCTCAACAGCAAAGTTACAGTAATTGGAAAAGTTAAAAAGCTCCATCTTATATTTGTATTTAAGAGGATAAATATATAAAACAACAACAATTACAATAGAAATAGCTGGGCGGTTTCCTTGTTCTCCCCGAGTCCGCGTGGGTTTCCTCTGGGTTCTCTGGTTTCCCATAGTCTGAAAACATGGCTTTAAGGTAAACTGAATGCTCTAAATTGGCTCCAATAGTGTATTTCTGTGTAAGTGAGTGTGTGCCCAGAGTTAGACTGGCACCCTGTCCTGGGTGTATCTGCCCAACATCCGAAATGCTCTCCCCTGGATGGGCATGGGGAACCCCCTAGTATAGGATTAAGCGGAAAATTACGAATGAATTAATAGAAATAGAAATCAGTATATACAAAATAAAAATTCACAGTTATGTGAATAACGTTTTTGTTATATTTCACATATAGGTATAGGTTAATTAATTAACATTTATAGATGGTTCAGTTCAGTAAAAAATTGTTCAAAAACAGAGTACACAAGTGTAACAGTTATGTGGGCATTGTTGCCAATGAGTAGCTGAATCTCACTAACATTACCAGTTTGTTATGAAATCAGCATGAAAATGAAAGTAAATACAGTGTGGAATGTTTGTATGATTACAGATGTTTTCTCATTCTTCTCATGATGGTATAAATGCTGTGTGCTTGTTTTGGGAGCAGCCTTTGTATTTAAAGCAATCCACTGTTTTGATTTCACATGGAATATTTTTTTTCATTCATTGGCGGGGGGCATTCAGGGGAAAAAGTTTTGTGCACCAATTTATTGCTGGGCACATTCACTCACAAATACACACTTTTTGGGGCAGTTTAGATCATTCAATTTATTTTATAAATCCATGTTTTTGGATTGTGAGGAAACTGGAGAACCCGGAGGAATCCCATGCGGACACAGGGAGAACATGGAAACTCTGCCCTGATTGGGATTCAAACCCGGATCACCAACGCTGAGGGGCGAACATCCTAACCACTAAGCCACCATGCCGGAACACTTTTTTTTTTTTTCTTCACACATATGTACAATTGTAAAGTGAAAACATATGTTTGTAGCATCGGGCAGCCTTGTGTATGAACCTACAACCTTCAGATTGATCGCCCAACACCCATACACAGAGCATGCATAAATCTTCTCTTCTTCTTTTTTGGTGGCTCCATCAGCCGCAATTTTCTGCCAATAAAAATCTAATTTCTGCTCTGCACACTCCTAACTCACCTTAATACACTCAAATACACAAATCCTTAACGTTTCTCTCCAAAAACCTAAATGTGTCATCTTCCATTCTCATCACTCCAAAAAAGAGTTGTCACACCTGTATTAGTACTACTTTCAGCTGCCTTTAAGCTGTTCAACTAAAGACTTTTCCTTTTTTTCTGGCAGTTTTCTTGTCCATCACAGATCACTCCTGCAACTCTACATCATCCACTCCACCATTCTTGCACTCTGAACCCTGACACAAGCGTATAAGCATATAATTCCTCCACTTTCTTCACCTCAATCCTTTCTTGCCATTATTTTTCTCAATTTTACACAAGTATGCTGTTCTACTCCTGCTAACATTCATTCCTCTGTTCTTCAATGCAAAACTCCATCTTTTCAACCTCCCTACTCTCAACACATACCAATTTCATTCGCAGACATCATACTCTACAAATAGTCCTTTCCAACTTTAACTGCTAGCTTATTAATGTTTTTTTTTTTTTTTTCTTAAAGCAGGTATCTGGGCCTGACAAACTAATCATAAATTTAAAGGATCCAAATAGACCACGCTTTACCATGCAGGAGTTAAAGGCAGTTCTGCAGGAAAGAAACCAACTCAAAGCACAGTTACTTTTGGCGCAGGAGGAGCTACAGCTTTACAAAAGGTACTTATCTGTATCTTGGTCCACTATCACAATTACTATGCTAGACACAGTCCTCGTTTACTTCTATTATCTCTGCCGAAAAAAATCCAGCCATTTTAAGTAGGTTTTTAAAGTTTTTATTTTTTATTTTATCTTGTGGGGATCTGAGGTAGATATATATCTGATATCTGAGAATAGGCCTTTTGAAAAAGAAATACAGAAACCGAAACAAAGGGATAAACATAGAAAGAACTTCCACTTTTATATGTGTAGGAACCAATACACCTGTGATCAAATCTGCAAAGAAATATTTAACTCAAACAAAGTTGACATGTGTAAATGTTAAAACCATACACTCACATTTACATTGTCATTTAGTTGACCGATTTTATCCAAAAAAATTACAAATGAGAGAAAAACACAAGTCTGTAGTTATGGAAAAGAACAGCTACACTGTAGTATAATCAAAAATCAAACCTGATCATTATCCGATCTGGCTTCTAATTTTCTTTTTTTCATAGCAAGTGCTTGTGAAAGAGATGTGTGTTGAGATGTTTCTTTAAAATGCTAAGTGACTTAGCCTTATGTACAGAGTTGGGAAAATTGTTCTACCGTTTAGCAATAGTGAACCCACAAACTCCCAAGAAATTCATTATGACCAAAAACAAACCAAACCACCCAGAATGTAAAACATATACTGACCCTGGGGGAAAATCCAACAAGAAGCTAAGCAACCAGATAAAAATGTTTATGAAAATAGAACTAGGAGACAATTTCTCCTAGGGATTAATAAAGTATTTTTATTCTGATTCTGAGACCCAACAGAACTGCACTCCCAAAGTCTGTCACCAATGTGTAGAACAATGAAAAATATTAAACATATTTTAGTGACATGATGACAAAAAATCAAATTATACAATGGAACTGCAAGGGCTTTGAAGTAACACACCACCAATATGTGTGTCGCAATTGCTTTTTCTAAAAACTGAGAGATACTTTTAGTTGGCTATTAAGGGAAAGTAACAGCACAAACATAGCTGATTATGGTGTCCATCAGTTTGCTGTTTGATGTTTCACTCTTCTAAGAAAGTTTTTTTTCTTTGTTGTTTAAAATTCTATTTATCCAGTTGAGCATTTGTGTAAATAATAAGAGGTTTGCAGTCTCTCTTTTACATTCCAAAGTTGTTTAATGGGGTTAACGTAAGGGCATTGTGCAGGCCAGTCAAGTTCTTTCACGTCAATCTCACCCAACCATGCCTTTAGGCGTGTGCTTTTCCCAAATTTGGAAGCATGTCTAAAATGGATAGCTAGTTGAATAATTTTGTACACAGAACAGAGAAACTACTGCTGTCATTGTGTGTAAATGTATTCAGTATCTCTTTCATGGTTTGAAAGGGGTTCTTGCAGTGGTGGGTTGGACTATTGTAGGTGGGACACACTGAAATTTAGGTTTAAATTGAAATGAAATTTAAGTTGTGGCAGTCTGTTAGTGTAGTTGTAACTCCACTTTAGAAATATTTGCATCACAAATTAAAACCTTTGCTAAAAACAAAAAAATATGTGAAGATGGTGTAATATTTGCAGAACTAATGTTCAAGGGAACTGGATACATTTTAACAATTTAAGTTTGTTCTCTAAGAAGTTGCTGGTTTGTAGGAATTACAAAGCATGGGTTTTATACTGGCTCAGTCCAGACCCCCAATATGTGGTGGAACTGTGTACAAGTACCTACAATCATTTAATTAAAGCGAAGTTATTTGGAACAAATTCATATTCCAGAATGATGTGAGAATCTACTGATTATTTCAGGTCATGACATCTAAGAGTGATTCTTTGGATTCATGTGTCTACTTGTTTTTTCCAATCTAAGCTTTTCCATTCTAATTTCCTTTTTGGTTGCTAACTGTTAACTGTCACAAAGTTGTTTTTTTTTTTTTTTTTTCCAAATAATAAGTTTTTTTATATACAGTACTGTGCAATAAGGGGCGGCACGGTGGCTTAGTGGTTAGCACGTTAGCCTCTCAGCGCTAGGGATTCCCGGTTCGAATCCCCATCTGGGTGGAGTTTCCATGTTCTCCCCGTGTCTGCGTGGGTTTCCTCCGGGTTCTCCGGTTTCCTCCCAAAGTCCAAAAACATGGATTAAGTTAATTGAATTCTCAAAATTGCCCCCTATAGAGTGTGTCTGTGTGAGTGAGTGTGTGCCCAGCGATGGATTGGCGCCCTGTCCTGGGTGTATCTGCCCAGCGCCCGAGACGTTCTCCCCTGGATGGGCATGGGGAACCCCACCGCGACCCTAATAGAGGATAAGCGGGAGATAATGAATGAATGAATGAATGAACTGTGCAATAGTTTTAGGCAGGTGTAAAAAATGCTGTAAACTAAGAATGCTTTCAAAAATGGAAGTGTTGTTAATAGTTCATTTTCATCAATGAACAAAATGCAGTGAATGAACAAATCAATATTTGATATGACTACCCTTTGCCTTCAAAACAGCATCATTTCTTCTAGGTACAATTGCACACAGTTTTTGAAGGAACTCGGCTGGTAGGTTGTGCTGCAGAATAAATTTTGGGCAATCATATGCCTTCCTGATGGTATTGCATGATGGATAAGTACTGTATATGCCTGTATTCCTCAGCATTGAGGATACCATTAATCCTGACCAAATCTCCAAATCCATTTGCAGAATTGCAGCCCCAAACTTGCAAGGAAGCTCCAGCATGTTTCACTGCCTGTAGACACTCATTATTGTACCGCTCTATATGCCTTTGACAAACAAACTGCTATCTGCTACAGTCATATATTTCAAATTTTGATTCATCTGCCCAGAGCACATGCTGCCATTTCTCTGAACCCCAGTTCCTATGTTTTTGTGCATAGTTGAGTCGCTTGTCCTTGTTTCCATGTTGCTTTTTGGCTGCAACTCCTCCATGAAGACCACTTCTCTGGACAGTGGATGGGTGTATCAGGGTCCCACTGGTTTCTGCAAGTACTGAGGTGATGGCACAACTGGACATCCTCCGATTTTGAAGGGAAATAAGCTTGATGTATCATTCATCTGCTGCGCTAAGTTTACTTGCCAGACCACTGCGTCTATGATCCTCAACAATTCCCGTTTCTTTGTGCTTCTTCAAAAGCACAAAAAGAAAAAGAGCTTGAACAGCACATTAAAACCCCAATCTGCTTGGATCTCTTTGTGACATGACCTTCCACAACCTCAGCCTGGTAACAGAGTTCGGCTGTTCCTTTCCAGTTTTAAGCCTCCTATACAGCTGTATCTGTTTTACTTAATGACTGTTTTTAACCTACTTGAAAAAGTGAAATTGATGATTATTAGCACTTGTTTGGTATAATTGGTTGATTATACACCTCATTATAATTCTACAAAATCCCTGATTTTGTGCAAATGTACCTGTAAATATTGATGGTTTGAAAAGAAGGGCTAATGTCTACAAATATTGGTTTGATTTAGATTTTCTTTTTTTCCCGCTCACTTTGCATTTTGTATATTGATAAAAATAAACAATTATTATTTATATATTTTTATATCCATTCTTAGTTTACAGCATTTTTTTACACCTGCCTAAAACTTTTGCACATTATTGTATATGTGGTGGTAGTGGAGTGGCGCTGGGGGTTGGAACCGATGTGTTGATCAGGGAGATTGATTACTGCACCTCCTATATTGTGCAGCCTTATGAGCTGTGACATCACATGCTGTGGGGAAAGTGCCTTCCATAGACCTGGACAGGAGCGGGACGTTTGGCTTTTCCACCAGCTAGTACATTTGTATCTTAAGTACAGTGTGTAATAAAGCCTTTTCCTTTTGGGTAAAATCCTGTCTCTGGTCCTCACTTGTGCCCACCCTTTGTTACATTAATTTAGATTTTAATTGGCCCCCCCACCAGAACAGGCTTTATTGCCAACACTACACCCACTTACATTAAGACACAATGGGTTTAAAAGTATTAATTGCGTGTAAAGGGGCCATGTCCACCTTTCCACCAGCTCATGGTCGGTCTCTCTAAACGGGATGCACTGTTCCTAGGTTTTGGCACCAAACTGTAACGAGGTTTGGGAACGTATGAGGACTGGACACAGCATTTCTCCCGACAGGAATGGGTTTTTATTACACTCTGTACTTAAAGTACATTTAACATACAAATGTGCTGGCTGGTGGAATGGCCAAACGTCCTGCTCCTGTCCACGTCCATGGAAGCTTTCTCCCCACGACATGTGATGTCACAACTTATAAGTCTGCATATATACTTTACACTGCTTTTAATAAATTTTGTGTTATTTGGTATTTTTAGTTAAATGTAACTGCAGTTATTGTTAATTTTTTATTTATTTATTTATTTATTTATTTATTTATTTACTTCTGTATATAATACCATGACAAATTGAGCATCTGTAAAATTGCAATTTCCTTCAGGTGATAAAGTATTCTGATTGAAAATATAAAAGTGGTTTCACACCTAATCAAAAGCTACTACTTTATATAGTCAACAGTGAAGTGAAATACTTATTTAGGAATTGTCTGTTTTTATAGAGGAGTTCAACCACAACAGGAGCCAAACATGGTGGATGTTGATCAGTTGACCTATACATTTCATTCTGCTACAAAGGAGGATTCTTCTAAGGATGATGATAGAAGTACTATTCAAAAACTGTAAGTGGACATAATTGCATTTCTTATTACTTTGTTAAAAGGGAGCGGTAGCTCAGTGGTTAGGGCATTGGGCTATCAATCTGAAGGTTGGTGGTTCAAATCCCAGGTTAACTGCAGTTGCCCTTAACCCTCATTGCTCCAAGGATGTTGTGGTTAACCCTGTGTTCACCTAGTAAATCTCTTTGGATTAAAGTGTCTGCTAAATGACCTAATGTAATATAAATGTTAAAATTGGGAGTGGCTTTGCAGTGCTTCTAGGACACAGGTGTCAAACACAAGGCCCGGGTGTCATATCTGGCCCGTAATACAATTATATCTGGCCTGCTAGATTTTTATAGAGCAAAAAAATATTTAGAGTTTAAGTTTAGTTTTCTAAAATGGCCCAAGAGCAAAGAAAACTGATTTTTTTTTTGTTATTTTTGCATTTGTGGAAAAGCATAATTTTTATTTCATTTTTACATGTTTTTATTCAGCATGTTATAGTAAGCATAGTTTTAACTTTTATAATTTTGCCAAGTTATTTTTATAAAGAGCGAAGTTATATTTTACAAAGTTTAAGTTTTTTTGTGGGATAATATTCCTGTCTGTTTTTATTCCTAT
This sequence comes from Corydoras maculifer, assembly GCA_019802435.1. Taxonomy (NCBI): domain Eukaryota; kingdom Metazoa; phylum Chordata; class Actinopteri; order Siluriformes; family Callichthyidae; genus Corydoras; species Corydoras maculifer. The sequence goes on from JAFMOD010000271.1 coordinate 1,269,107, forward strand.
TCATGCTCGGAAAACATTTACTTTTAGTTTGTTCAATAAACGTTTATCCTGTTCAGCTCAGGACCTAAAGTGTGCTTTGTGCTTTGGCCCCCAAGTGCATTTGGGTTTTACACCCTTGTTCTAGGACCTACTTTGTTAATAGATTGGGGCCTAATTATGGTGAATGATGTCTTCTGACAGTCAGTCAATTAGGCCATTCTGACTGCTGCTGGGCTTTGGTTCTGTAAATTCAATTCCCACACTTACTTAGACATGAGCTTTATGTGATTTCAGCCCAGCACATTAGCACTAGTGACTAGACTAGTATTAGATATAGCACTGTTAATGATTCTAATGAATTGGGTTTGTAGAGCTCCGATGCACTTAACATTTAAAGGTCTTAACTAGGCATTCAATAGCTACCAGTACAGTGCTTATGATGCTGAACTAATATATCACTAATATGCTACCTTTTCTTCCTTGATTCATAAAATCAAAGTATATTAAGTTAGATAGAACCTATAGAAAATAGATATAGATAGAAATTATATAGATAGCTTTTTTATAGAGCTCTCTATCTAGATCACTTAATAACATTTGCAGACACAATAACATTTGTAATCCTAAAACACAGCTGAAGGTATTTTCACTCACTTGCACTTTTCTAAATAAACATTTCATCCTTTTTTTTCTAGGTTCTCTTTTAGACGAAAGTGACGAACTTGAACAGAATGAAGAAATCTGCTGGTTTTCTGCTTAGAACCGTATAATCAAACCCCTGTGGTACAGTTAATAAATTGTTTTATACACTTTGGAAGTCTTTAATATAAAATAGTGCTTGAAAGTTTGTGAACCCTTTATTTACTATATATAGCAGACATTTGACGTGAACAAGAAAAAAATATTTTCAATTTTAACATACAACCAGATCAACCAACAAAAGCATGATTTTAATAAATTAATTATTTTCCCAAGGCACAGTGTCTTAGTGGTTAGCACATTCGTCTCTCAGCACTGGGGATCCAGGTTTGAATCCTAATCTGGGTGGAGTTTCCATGGTCTCACCATGTCCGTGTGAGTTTCTTCCGGGTTCATGGAGTTAAGGTAAATTGAATTCTGTAAATTACACCATATAGAGTGTATGTGTGAGTCAGTGTGCCCAGCAATAGACTGGCCCCCTGGATGGGCTTTGACCCTATTAGAAGATAAAGGGGAAGATGATGAATTCCTGAATTCCTCCTCCTCCTGCTAGTAAAATTACAAATTATTCAGTAAAACAAAATATCATTTTGCCCCATCAAAAAATACAGTATGACAAAATTACAGAACATTTAATAAAAATAAGTATCTTGGTTAATAGAACAATTAATAAAAACAAGTATCTTATTTTCCCCCATAATAAATTATTTAGTCTATAACTGACCGCTTAAAGAATGTAACACATCTTAATTTTAATACCAATATATATGCTGTTTTTCCAGCGTCACTAAATAAGTTGTTTGGTGTGAATTACCCTGGTTTTTCATTTATTTGTCGAACACTGAAAGTGTTGTTTGTTTTCTTATTTATTTAATTACTTTTGGCCAAATAATTTTAATTCCTAAATTTCTGGTTCATCACTATCAATTTGTTAAAGATCACATATACAAGCCTGGTCATTATTAAAATGAATATCAGTTTGGTTTAAAGGAGAAGCAATAAACAATCTGTTAAACAATCTGTTAATCTGTTTACTTTCCTAAATCTAATAGAAATTAACTAATAAGGTGTTAAAGTAAAAAAAATCCACAACATAACAAAAAGTAAAGTGATTTATTTTGCCTAATGTCCGTACCCAAAGAAAAATTCGTCCTCCACATTTAACCCATCCGTGCAGAAACAGACACATACACACTGGTTAAGTAAGCACACGGTGGGCAGCCTTAAATACGGCACTTTAGCTAGACCGGGAACTGAACCAGGGACTTTCAGGTCACAAGGCTGGTTCCTTGGACCACAAGTCCATGACAAAAGCATTTATTTGCAGTTATTGCTGTAAAACAGTCACACTAGGTACAAAAAGAAAAGGTTCATATACTTTTGACGCTCACAAACAGATAATCTAGGATAATTTGCCTCAATAAATAAATGACCAAGAAATGTTTGTCTCATTTGTTAAATCCAGTTATTTTTGCCTTAAATAGGACTTTTTTTGAAAATTTGTTTTTTAAGTTTTAAATCACATTTACACAGAAATTAAAGAGGTTTTACGAACTTTCAAACAACCCTATGTATAATTTACATTTTTGTTTATTTTTTGTCATTTTTGTTTTGTCTACTATACAGCTGTAGTTTTACTATTTTCGCTAATAATCATGAACCTCTCATGAAACAAACATCAATGCAGTAAAGCAGTGTTGTGATGAAAATAATCAGATTATGATAAACTGCATAAATTGTTTACATTAATTTAGTTTTGTAATATCAATATTGCAAAGATGAGTGTTTGTTTTTTGATACCATACTGTGGATAATAATTGTATTATATTTTGTGACATGAAATATTAAATGATGTTTTTAAAAACAAAATACATTTTTATTGTTTTCAATCTGTAGCTGGATTCTGAGTAGTATTCTGTTGCATTTGTTCTATCCTACAATAAAATGTCAACTTATGCAGGATTTTTTCTACTATTCCCCCAATAAGTGCTGAATTGTTAATGCTGCTAAACTGTCAGATTCTTCCACGTGCCTTCCAATGTGCAATGGTTTCTGTGTCTGCACATACATACTCATTATTATTATACCTATTCTTACCATTAAATGCTATGGCATAAAAGGCCTTTTCTAAAAATAGGCTTCGAATATCCAAAGGGATATATGTTTAATTTAAGTATATAAAAAAAATTTAAACTAAATTTTATACTTTAAATGCAGAATTAATTTAGGATGAAGTAATTTAACATGATATAGGGGTGTTTTTGTTTTTTTAAAGAATGTTTGATGTGGCTTTTAACCTATATAAGATGTATGGTCTTGGGTTTTAAAAATGTAAAGACTGAACACTGGTTTTAAAATATAAAAGGAGTAAAGCATTCAATGAAGCCTGCTTATGTCGCCGAAAGGTGCGTTAATTACTTCAAATCACCTTCTATAACCATTGGCCTCTCCTTTCCCCTCCAGTATCATTGTGCTTCTGCAACAGTTAACTATTATACACAAAAGGAAGCAACGTGTTGGGTTATGTCACCAATATGGTGGCCATTTCTAATGGTGCCATTTTCTTCAATCTTCTGATAAAAAGTGGGTGTTGAAAATATTAATCATTAAAATTTATGCAAATTGGAGCCTTATCCTGATAACCTACTTTTGAGATCATTGTAACTTAAAAAAATTTATTACAAAAATCCAAATTTCATGTAGGGGCCCTCACAATGCCTCCAAGGTGAAGTCTTGACAAACAGTAAAATTGGGGTTAAAATGGTTGTAGAACTCTTGGCGGCAACAACTTCAAAAAAGCGTTTGCAATAATGGCAATTATTATTATTAATACATTTTGTTTTTAGGCGCCTTTCTTGACGCTCAAGGTCACCTTACATCACAAATAAAACACAATAATATACAAAACCAAAATACAATAGAGGATAAACAAATTAATTTAAAAATATTGCATTTATAGTCATTAAAGCGAATAGGTTACTCTAAACAAATGAGTTTTAAGTTTAGATTTAAACTGTGAAAGAGAGTCAATATTGCAAAGGTTAGGTGGAAGTAAGTTCCATAGCTGGGGGTGGGGGGGGGCAGAGTAACTGAAATCTGTACTCCCATAGTGAGAAAGCAAGTTGGGGGGATATAAAGCTGTTGTAGAATAGTTATAAAATGATGGATGGAAGGGGTATGTGTAATACTACAAGCTGCTGAGCTTTGAACCAGTTAAAGTTTATGAAGTGTTTTTGTGGGAGACCAAACAGCAAAGAAATGCAATAGTCTAAGCATAAAGTGACTAGACTTTAAACAAGAACCGCAGTGAAGTGGGGAGTAATGGCTGACTGTAGACAGTTGATGTTATGGAGATAAAAGTTGGTAGACCAGTTAATATTATTGATGTAAGAAGTGAAGGAAAGAGTGATTTCAAAGATAGTGCTATTAATTAGTCTTTTACATCCTTGTGGAATAATTTTAGCCACCTTGGAGTGTTTAATTTGGGTTAATGCCACAGCATCACAATTGAATCGGCGTTTTGACCTTGGCTTGGCCACTCTGAAACCATTTTTTGCAGAACCTTAATGTTTAAGCTATGTTAATGAACTTATAGAAAAAGACTTCTTAACAGAGCTAATTGAACAATTTTTATTTATTTATTTAAAGTAGGACGAATTTTGTGTACAAATAATTAGAATTTTTGGTAAGCGTTATTGTCCTAAATAATATTGCAATATTATGTGGTTATCTACCATGCTCTTACTTTCCTGCAATTCATTGTCGTTCCCTCCTAGCATGTGATAAAGGGCGGGCTGGTTCATCAGTCGTGCTTTATATATAAAGTTGTTACAGCTTGTAAATACTTTGAACACATGAGAAGCATCTGGAGCCCCTAAAGGGACATGGAAAAAAATATATATATCTTTGCGAGATCTCGCAATAGTTATATTTATTGCGAGATCTTGCAAAAGTTTATTTACATTACATTACATTACATTACATACTTACATTTTATCCAAAGCGACTTACAAATGAGAACATTACAAGTCAGAATTATGCAGAAAACCAACTACACGGTAAAATCTTCTGCCTCACGGACAGAATTGGGAGATCGTTCCACCATTTTGCAGTGGTGAACGCCACTGTGTAAGAATTAGCTCCTCGGTGAGGTGGAATCACCAGGCTGCAATCATCACTGGTGCGGAGTGAACGAGTCAGAGTGTATTTTGAAAATATAGAGTAAAGGTAGGAGGGGGAAGTTCCAGAAATGGTTCTAGTTCTGTAGCCAAATGTGAGCAGCAACAGGTAGGCAATGGAGGGAAATTAGTAATGGAATGACATGAGTTCACTTGGGCTGGTTAAACACAAGTTGAGCTGCAGAGTTTTGAATTAGTTGAAGAGGTCTGATTGTGGAAGCAGGGATACCGGCAAGTAGCGCATTACAATAATCAAGCCAGGACAGGACTAGGGCTTGAACCAGCAGTTGGGTAGCATGTTCAGTTTATTATAAATTGATGTACTTTCAGGTCAGTTTCTGGGTCAACAACAATAAATGATCACAATGGAGAACGTTCATCCGTGGAAAAGTTTTATTGAGTTTTATTTTGAGATTTGCTTGCAATATAAGGACATCAAATCAGTGCTTGCCCGTAAACACGGTTTTCGTATAAGTGAGTGTTATGTTCCAAAAAAACGGTCATAAGTCGGCGGCTTTATTCCAAAAGAATTGTATGTGTTTTACTGAATAGACAAACAAGTGTACAGGAAAAATCATCAACGGCAGATGACTGTGATTGATAAGAGAGCTCTGAATTCTCAAAGATCCCGCTTTGGTATTTAACCCTTAGGTGGGCTGTCCTTCTGTGTGTGGATAAGTGTGAATGGACCTTTTATATATGGTGGGGACTTCCTGAGTCCCAGTCTCACTATTACATTTAAAAAATGTTACCTGGCCGCCTCTCCTCAGGGAACGGGACTGTACGAAGTCACCATTGTGACAGCTGTTTGTGCTTCTAAGCTCTGTGTCTGTGTGAGGGAGACATTTTTTTCCGCCAGTATCAGGAGTAAAGTTACCGTAATAACTGTATGTTGGCTGTAAAGAGCAGCTTCTTAGCTTTCATAAACCGTAAGAATTTTTTTCTGAAGGCGCAAACTGTTGCAAAGTTATGGTATTTCAAAGCAAAACCTTGTTAAAACTGTCTAATCTGTGACTGACTTGTAAAAGTTTCATGCTTCTCTGCCGGAGCTCAGGTTCATTTATTCAAATGTTTTCAGTCAAAGCCATCATTTATTAGTACTGAATGTGCTACCCACTGCATATTTTATATGCCTGCCTGCCCCTAAGTCTACAGCTCACCCTGTAGTCGGACACCCCTTCCCTTTGCCATGCTCATCCCGCAACTGGACATTCCTACAAATGACCATTAACTCTGTTTCTGGTTGGAGAATAAAGAACATTACGAAGTATAACAAAAACCTTACAAATAATGCAATTCATGTCTTTTTATGTTTAATAAATCCCAACACGAGAGACACCTGAAGCCACCACTTATTGCAAGCGGACACTCTCGTCGAAAAACGTTTTGTGACTTGGCGGTCCTGATTGAACTTATTAGCAACCAAATTCAATATTCTGTACAGCTTCACGGTAACCGCATTAGTTTTGTGAGATATCGCATTATATTTTTTCTTCCAGGTCACGTCAGGGGCTCCGTAGAAGCAAACTACAGTCATTCATTTATTCATTATCTCCCGCTTATCCTCTATTAGGGTCGCGGTGGGGTTCCCAATGCCCATCCAGGGGAGAACGTCTCGGGCACTGGGCAGATACACCCAGAACAGGGCGCCAATCCATCGCTGGGCACACACACACTCACTCACACAGACACACTCTATATGGGGCAATTTTGAGAATTCAATTAACTTGATCCATGTTTTTGGACTGTGGGAGAAAACCGGAGAACCCGGAGGAAACCCACGCAGACACGGGGAGAACATGGAAACTCCACCCAGATGGGGATTCGAACCGGGAATCCCTAGTGCTGAAAGGCGAACGTGCAAACCACTAAGCCACCGTGCCGCCCCGAACTACAGTCAATCCAAAAAAAAAAAAAAAAAACGGAAATGACGTGCTTTTTGTGCTTCGGAATCCCACTCGAGTTTCCGTTTGAGTTTGATAGTGTCACGGAGTCTGTTTTATCGGATTATTAATTATTGTGACTGAACGCTCGTTTATTTACAATGGGGAAACTGAACCTTGCCGTGATACGGTATTTATCGCGGGATGATTTTCGGGTGCTGACGGCTGTAAGTACATCATGTTTTCCACGTGTAGCAAACACAAGCGAAGCGCTGAAGCAGACGTGTTCTCTCTGCGCACACCGGATTTAGTTCTGTTTGTTTGTGTTTAACTAAAGACAGTATTAAACAGTACTAAAAAAAGATAAGTTCGATAAGAAAGAAAAGACTGGATAAGTGAAAACAATTATCTAAATGTTTTTAGTGCCGTTCTGTGCTATATAATAAGATTTATACACAACGGAGAGCAAATAATTAATTCGCAATAATTGTTTGCTTTGGGGGCGGCACGGTGGCTTAGTGGTTAGCACGTTCGCCTCTCAGCGCTAGGGATTCCCGGTTCGAATCCCCATCTGGGTGGAGTTTCCATGTTCTCCCCGTGTCTGCGTGGGTTTCCTCCGGGTTCTCCGGTTTCCTCCCACAGTCCAAAAACATGGATCAAGTTAATTGATCCATGTCAATTCTCCATGTTTCCAATTTACCATGATCAAGCAATTCTCAAAATTGCCCCGTTTAGAGTGTGTCTGCGTGAGTGAGTGTGTGCCCAGCGATGGATTGGCACCCTGTCCTGGGTCTATCTGCCCAGCGCCCGAGACGCTCTCCCCTGGATGGGCATGGGGAACCCCACCGCGACCCTAATAGAGGATAAACCGGGAGATAATGAATGAATGAATGAATGTTTGCTTTGGGCTCTTTTATTTAAGGTTGACCATAACGTTAAATTAAGTATATTTCTTTACAGTACTTGTCTCTTTCTTGTACTGTAAACAAGATTAACATGTACGTTCATTGACATGAACCTTTACCTGTGTATAGATTTTAATCTCTTTAAATCAGTTTATATATGCATGCATACACACAGGATAGTGTTCCTAATAAATATCAACATAAGTCACTGTGAGAAATGACTTCAGTTCCTTTGAGTTCCTAAGTTATTTAGGATTATTACACACGTTGTTGTGATCTTTGTTGGTTGAACCCTCCTGGGTTTGTAACATTTTTCAGCCAGATGAGAGGTCTGTCTCTGTGTGTGTGTGTGTGTGTGTGTGT
>JAFMOD010000271.1:1281633-1298260 GCA_019802435.1 Corydoras maculifer
GGGGCTGAATAATTTTGCACATCGCACTTTTCAGTTTTTTATTTGTAAAAAAATTGTTGATTCATGTATAACTTTCATTCCACTTCACAATTGTATACCACTTTGTGTTGGTCTTTCACATTAAATTCCAGTGAAATATATTTATGTTTGTGGTTGTAATGTGACAAAATATGGCAAAGTTCAAGGGGTATGAATACTTTTGCAACCCACTGTATAAGGCAAGTTGCAAAAAAGAGTTTAACTTTTCCTTTTTTTTTCCAGGTGGAAATGGGCATGAAGAATCATGAAATTGTTCCAGCCAGCCTAATTGCATCTATTGCAGGTCTGAAACATGGGGGATGCAACAAAGTACTCAGAGAACTAGTGAAGCACAAACTTCTGGCTTATAAAAGTACCAAATGTAAATATACAGGTTTTGTCTTTCAGTCCTGGTTTTATTCAATATTATATTTAATGATTCATGCACAAGCTAACAATGTGTGAAATGTTCTAGTTGTGCAAGGGTACAGCCTGAACTGTGCAGGATATGATTATCTGGCTTTGAAAGCACTTTCATCCAGAGATGTCATTTCGTCTATGGGAAACCAATTGGGAGTTGGTAAAGAGTCAGGTAATCAATTTATTACCTTATTTTTTGTTTGCTGTAAACGAAAACTTATTTTGCCAAACTTGACACTCTCTCTGTTTGTAATTCAGACATTTACATTGTGGCAAATGCAGAAGGGCAACAATTTGCTCTAAAACTTCATAGACTTGGAAGGAGATCTTTTAGGAACTTAAAGAATAAGCGTGATTACCACAAACACAGACACAACATGTCCTGGCTCTACTTATCTCGCCTCTCTGCAACAAAGGAATATGCATACATGAAGGTAATTTTTTTTTAACACTAACCTTCAAAGCCTGCTAAAGCATTTAAAAATGTTCAGTGTTTAAATATAGTTTAAGTTTTTATTATTTTTACAATACAGAACTGCCACGAAGTAGTTTTATAGAAATACAAGCCATCAATCAGTTAATCAAATTAAATAGAGGGGGAAAAAAAAAAAAAAAAAAATATATATATATATATATATATATATATATATATATATATATATATATATATATATATATATATCCACTTATCACTTGTGGCTTTACTGAATTGTGGGTTTATTTTTATTTAATTTATCTAACTTTGTATCTGTATTCTGTATAAGCTTTTGCCATATTCCAACATTTTGCGCTGTAAGTGTTGCTAAATTTTCTTAGGTTTGCGAGTTTAGAAAGTGTTTAATGGTATATTACATGTTTATACGAGTGTGGGAAGGGTTTATGAAGCCTTAAACATTTAAAACTAAATAATTATGATGCCGCTTGATTGCATGGTCTCTGAAATGTAACCCCTGTGATGTGTAAGGGATTACTGTACATGCTCATTGCTTCAGTAATGGATTCGTTCCTGTCAGATTTTACATTTCGGGAGTGGAGGAATAAGCATGCATACAATGACACATGAGTAGAGTCAAAGTTTATCTGCATTTAGACTTTATTTCTTTAATTAATTAATTAATTAATTGTGTAACAGGCTCTATATGACCAAAGCTTTCCTGTACCAACGCCGGTGGACTTTAACAGGCATGCTGTGGTTATGGAGTTAATAAATGGATATCCTCTGTAAGTAAATTGTGACTTTATTTATAACAGGCTGGGTTTGGGACAGAATTATTTTTTACAGTCTATAAACATTAATAAGAGATCTGAGCATTTTTGTCTTTTTTAAGGCGGCACTGTTTGCTTTGTTTTGAAGAGTTATTTTTTTCCTGACATTAAATATTTGAATTGGTAGGAATGTTTGCAGTGACCTCTGTTTTTTTGTGTATTTTTTTTTTATTTTTGAAAATCTTGCATTAAAAAAAAAATCTTTTCTGTAGGTGTCAAGTACGGGAAATTCAAGACCCTGCTTTGTTGTACAGTGAAATTATGGAGTTGATCGTGAAATTGGCAAGCCATGGTCTTATTCATGGAGATTTTAATGAGTTCAATTTAATGATTGATGACAGCGATCACATCACAATGATCGACTTTCCACAGATGGTGTCTACTTCTCACCCAAATGCTGAGTGGTTAGCTCATATTTTAACCATATATTTGACTATCATTTACATATTTGAGAAGTAATTTTTGAAAATCTGGTATGTTTACATTAAAAATTAAATAAAATACTTTTTTATAGGTATTTTGACCGAGATGTCAAGTGTGTCCGAGATTTCTTTATTAGAAGATTTAACTATGAAAGTGAATTGTATCCATCGTTTAGCAGCATCAGGTAATAAATATTCATATTACTTTTCCCCCATTACTATAAATTGCGTGCAGTATGTTTATGTATTATTTAATGTGATCATATTTGTTTTTTATTTCATTTTACTTTAGAAAAATTTACTCCCTTGATGTGGAAATCTCAGCCAGTGGTTACAACAAGGAATTACAGCAAGATGACCATCTTCTCTATCCTTTAAATTCTGATAAAATTCAATCTAGTGATGATGACACTAATGAACCTGCTGAAGAGCCTATTGACAGTAACAAATTCAATCAAGCTATTTTGGAACTTGAGGGTTTTAACAGTCGAAAAGATGTCACCACAAAAGAGGAAAACGTAGAAGAAAATGGTGAAAGTAGCCCAGCAAAGGAGAGTTGCTCTTTTAGTGCTGATTTTGTAACTGACAGACCAAGAATATTAGAGGGTGAAGAAGAGCCTAATGAAGATGAATGTGCTGATTCCATAAACCCTTTAGATTGGAGGATGGACTTTAACCCGTTAAGGTAATGTTGTAATTTGTCATGTGTAGTTAAATTATTATTATTATGGTGATTATTATTATTTTTTATATATTTTTTTAAACTGTTATCTCACAAGACCATTTCTTACAGTGTCCTTTGTAAGTATAAAATAATAGTTTACTGAAAAAGCCCACCATATAATTTAGAATTTAAAAGCTGTATGAAATGTATGTAGTTGGACAAAAAACATACTTTGGCTTCAAAGACATAACTTCACTAAATGATGGCCTGTGTCTTTTAATTGTGGAAAAAGTAAAATTGAAGTAAAAAAAAAAAAGAGTCTTCTTTCTGAATGAATGACATCAGTATAGGTTTGAGTGTAATTAAAATAAAATTGAATTACTTTGGCATTTATTTGCTATTGACTTTTAACTACCTTTGAGATATCACCAGTTCCTCATCCATAAAACGGGCTGAGCAGTACACCAACAACCATAGAGGACTAATTTTTTTTCCTTCCTAAGGAATGATTAACCTATTCAGTTAAATATTATTGATGCCACACACTCGGATAAAATGGACAAAACCTGGATTTTCAGTGAACATTGAGTTGCTTTTAGAGATTTTTTACTTAACTTAATCAGTTTTTGTATTTTCGAAAAAAATAGACAGTAAGAGTCCCCTACTGAGCCTTGGTCATCACAAGGTTTTGTCTCTGAAAACCAACATAACCAGAGAGTTTTTCACGTCACTGACATTTTGGCTTGCTCTTTGGTCTTATAATGCTGTAAAGCTGCTGTACTAAATGCTGCTGTACTAAATACATAAAAATGTACTAAATAAACTTCCTATATTGGATGTGCATATTTTCAGTCGTGATTCACCCTGTGTTCGTTTTATTACAAGATATTTTATGTAAATTATTATCTAATTCATTTTATGTTTTATATTATATTGCAGTAAAGACCAAGACAATCTGCTGCATATGACTGCTGTCAGGCAAAGGACAACAAGTGAATTTTCTGCTGGAACCATTACTAGCCAGTCTACAATTCATCCAGTAAGTATAACCAACCAAATTTCTGCCTGTGTGTGTATGTGTCTGTTGTGTATATAATGGTGCTTGAAAGTTGGTAAATTAGTTCTTAAAGTAGAACTCCAGTATAAATCCATTTGTAATCAATAGGATGTCAATCGTTTGTGAATGGGCTTGCCTGTTTGTGAAAGTGTATCTTGGCAAAAACGAAGGAGATTCCCGAGGACCTCAGAGTTGTTTAATATCAAAAGGTTACAAAACCATATCTAAAGAGTATAAACCCCACAAATCCACAGTCATGACAGATTGTGTATAAGTGGAGGGACATCAAGACCATAGCTTACTTTCCCCAGCAGTGGTCGACCAACAAAGATCACTCCAAGAGCATGGTGTAAACATAGCATCAAAGCAACATCCCATTATTAAAACTGTTTTATACAGAGGAATGTGCTACATTTCCTCCAAACTGGTGTGCAGGACTGATCAACAGTTACTGGAACGTTCAGTTTTTAATTATTGCTGCACAGTGGGGTCACAGTGGATACTGAAAGCAAAACTTCACTGATTTTTAGCACTTATAAACATGGAGTATTGAATTATTTTTCTCAGTAAATAAACTACCAAATATAATATTTATGTTTTCTAAATATCAATTATTTGATATATAAATAATTTTTTGTTAAACTGGATTGTCAATATCAACCTTCAGGACTGAAAATTTGATTATTTTAATCATATTATATATCAGAAATATAGAAAATTGTAAAGGATTCACAAACGTGTGTGTTTATGTATATGTATATTATAAACTATTGCATAAGCTGTAAATTCAGTCTATGTCAAATTAATTAAGGAACACAGCTCCACCACAATTTTAGTGTTTAGGAAACATTTTAAAAAATTGTTCAAGCTATTAAATGCAAAATATAGACTTTGGAAAAGACCTATTTTTTAAGTTCTTTAAGGATATCAGTTGAAATGTGATGCCTAGTGTTTTAAGATGGCATAAAATATAACAAATCTTTAATCTGATTTGTCAATAAAGATCAAAATCACAAATCAGTTTTTATCAGGTTAAGCAAAATATCAATCTTGTGCTGCTGAAAAATGTAAAATATCATTTTAGGTTCTTTGTTTAGTTCAATAACACACAAAAAACCTTTAATGTTAAATGAGTTAAGATTTATGGTATACCTGCATGTGTATGCATGAAATCTTGGGGGTATCTAATACATGTTTAAACCTTTTTTTACAGATGGTGGTTAGAAAAAAAGTAAAGCGACAGCTCACTAAACAGCAGAAAGCTGCTCAGAGGAGATGCCTACAGAAAGGAGAGGCCAACCTAATAACCAAAGAGAGAAGAGAGAATCAACACAACATTAAGAGCAGTCTGGAATCAGCTCACTTTTGGAATTGATGACATAATCAGGTTGCTCAAACAGAAGACTGATTTGAAAGAAAAATGTAAATGTAATTTATACTGTAACTATAGTACAATAATTGCTAAAAGTACTTAAAGTAGTTTATTTGAATCACACATTTTACATCGGAGCTAATGTGAGAGTGAACAAGACTTATAAACAGACCTTTTATTCTGTGCCTTTTCTTTCATATGAGTAAGTAGTACTTGTGAAAGCAAAATGTTTGTAATAAAATAAACCATCTGATCAGTATGTCTGAGCCCCCCCCCCAACACCACCAACTTCTGTCACTCTACTTTGTCAAACGTGATTTTTGACATTCAAGCTACATTAGTGTATAAAAGGTGGTGGTGAAGATCAGAACTGTCCCGGCTTGATTATTGTAATGCGTTGCTTGCCGGTATTCCAGCTTCCACAATCAGACCTCTTCAACTATTTCAAAACTCTGCAGCCACCCAAGTGAACTCATGTCACTCCATTACTAATGTCCCTCCACTGGCTTCCTGTAGCTGCTTGCATTCAGTACGAGTCACTGACTGGCCTACAGAACCATTTCTTGGTCTCCATTTCCAGGGATTCCCTCTTACCTTCACTCTATCTTTTCAAAATACACTCTGACTCGTTCACTTCGCTCTAGTGATATTTGTCACCTGGTGATTCCACCTCACCGAAGAGTTAATTCTCACTCCGTGGCGTTCACCACTGCAAAACATCTTCACAACTCTGAGTCAGAGAAATCAGAGTCTCTTGCCATTTTTAAGAAACTACTGAAGACGCATCTTTTTAACAAATACCTGTTGTAGAAAAATAAATAAAAAGGTAGGGTGGGGGGGGGTGCAGGATCAGATCAGGTTTGATAATTCTACAGTGTAGCTGGTTTTCTACTGACTTGTGGTGTTCTCATTTGTAAGTCGCTTTGGATAAAAGCATCTGCTAAATGTAAATGTCCTTCTGAGTTGCTTTGGATAAAAGATAAAAGCGTCTGCAAAATGTGGTATGTGCAAAATGTAGATGGTGGATGTTTCTCTGCACTAAAGTGACGATGTAGAGAGAGTTAGAGTCTGTTGTTTTAGTAAAAAAAAAAAAAAGAATATTTCTGGTACTTAAATCTGATATATTATTGACAACGAAAACCACTAACTGCTTCACATTCATATAAATGCGTGATATACAATACATTATTTTCCTTTTTTTTTTTTAAATATAAATGGCGTTTTGCATTTTGGCCACTAGATGGCAGTATTTGTTAGCGAAGCCAGAAATCTGTTACTAGGGCAATCAGTGTTCGCTGTAAACAACCGGACTAAATTATGTTGCTGAAGACCAGTTTATTAACGTTAATGCTTTTAACACATTTATGAATCTAAATTAGCTTTTTTACTATAGTGTTTTTATATTTTATAAAAGCAATAAGGCACTCAAGGGTTATATATTATGTATTGTTATGTTATGTATTATTGTGCATAAATCACGTGACTGGGTGTAACTGTACTCCGTTACGCGTCACATTAACGCACACCCTCTTGTACTTTATTGCTTTACTGAACAGCTGGCACATTTTACGTGAGCAATTCGTCAAAGCCTAAACGGGAAACTGCCGCCGAACAGTAAAACATTCTAAAACAATTAAACTTTTTCATTTTTTGAAATATTTGTTTCAAGAGAGGCGGCACGGTGGCTTAGTGGTTAGCACGTTCGCCTCTCAGCTCTAGGGATTCCCGGTTCGAATCCCCATCTGGGTGGAGTTTCCATGTTCTTCCCGTGTCTGCGTGGGTTTCCTCCGGGTTCTCCGGTTTCCTCCCACAGTCCAAAAACATGGATCAAGTCAATTGAATTCTCCAAATTGCCCCCTATAGAGTGTGTTTGTGTGAGTGAGTGTGTTCCCAGCGATGGATTGGCGCCCTGTCCTGGGTCTATCTGCCCAGCGCCCGAGACGTTCTCCCCTGGATGGGCATGGGGAACCCCACCGCGACCCTAATAGAGGATAAGCGGGAGATAATGAATGAATGAATGAATGTTTCAAGAGAAATCGAGTCTCTGGACAAATCCAAATATTAAGCAACGAAAGGTTGTAGATTTTAAAACACAAATTTTCTTATTGGGAAAACGAAATTTTCCTTCTTAATTACACACGACCTTCTTTGTTTTATAGTTAACCTATGCACCACAACTTATCTGGTAATCACAAGTCTTATGAAGGAAAAAAAAATACATTCTTTTAGGGGCTCTGTATAAAAGGTTTATTTAACCTTATATAAGAATTCAACCATTATATATATATATATATATATATATATATATATGCATAAATAAAATCTAACATTTGTTCATAAAATATACGTTACCCTTAAATTAAATCTAATTAAAACTTTTAATTTTATTGTCAAAGCAAGCGCAAGACATAAAACAAGCTCCTTAACAGGCTTGTTATTCAAGAATTGAGGTACAGGTTTTCAGTCTAGTCCTGTGGATATTATTATTACCATCATCATCATCATTATTATTATTATAATAATGTACATGGGTACACATGCAGCTTCTGTTACAACTTGAAACAAATTTGCAAACAATGCATTTTCTAAATTTTTAAAAAATAAAATAATAAAAAAATGAATATAATATAATCCAAGTTACTATAGTGTGTTAATGTTGACTTGTAATAAAGTAACATTAAAACATTAAGGACATTGCAGAAAAGCCCAAAATTCAAAACCAACAACATGATCAGAAACTTCTCAAAAAAACTGTTTTGTTTGTGGCATATGACACACAAGTTAAAATGACTTTACAGATAAGTCATTTAAAGGAGTGCCTAACTTATTGTCATCACCGTCACAGAAAACTGGTCAAAATGTTAATTTTCTGTTTATCATAAATGTTCAAATAACTTAGTCACGGAAATGCAGAAATTCAATATCGGATCATTTCCCTCAAAGAAATGAATGAGCACTATTATTTTTGTCTTTATTTTATTTAGTTATCTCTATTTTTTGAATATGAGAATCTGATTTTAGATCAAATTTTATGGAAATAATTCTAAAGGGGTTAAAGAATTTTTGAAGCCTCAGTGCAGCTGCAGTTATTGCACAAGGAAGGAAGGAAGGTTATTTTGCCACTCACAGGTATGTCATACTTAATACTTATACCTTAAAAAAGTCTTCTTTGTTTGATTTGGTTCTTTTTAATATACATTCATTCTCTACCTTCCGCTTAATCCTCTACCAGAGTCGTGGGAGGGTGCTGAGCAGATAAACCCAGGACAGGGCACCAATCTATCACTGGGCGTGCACGAACACGCACCCACATAGGCGATTTAGAGCAGCCAATTTACCCTGGGTCCATGTTTTTGGGCTGTGGGAGGAAACATAGATTGGGATTCGAACCTGAATCCCCAGCACTGAAAGTTCACTAAGTCCGACTTGCCACCGGTTTTCTTAATTAGATTTTCAAAAAAGATCATACGATCAATAAAATCAAGTTTCCTGGATTATACTAAAACTATAAAACTTTCAAGCATCACTGGTAAGTTCAACGAATGGACAATAATCATAGAAACATTTTTTTGTATCTAATAAAATGGCTGGTTAATTGAAAATGTTATCTTCATCACTTTTTAATTTTGTTGACGCTGACTCAATGATTCGGAGTTGGACTATTCAGGAGTCATCTATTCAGGAGTCATCAATTTAAAATTTAATCAAGGACTTCAACATTAATTTCCTGCCACTAAAATATGCCTTGTTGCCTAAATAATCAAAACAAAAAAACGTATTAACTACTACCAAAATGGACATTAAATATTATATAAATGCAAATCTAGTATGAAAAAATCTTAAGCCAAAATGTAAATAATAGTGGTGTATCAAAAATAAGCTTTACATACTATATGCTTTAATACTATTGGTTTACCACCTGTACCCCACATAACACTGTAAACACAGGGATGAGCAAAGATATCATGAAGATGCTACCATTTGCATTTTCTCTGGTTGATTTAAAAGAAGTTTCTTTGAAGCCTTGATAGTGTTTTTCATTAGCATGGCGACGGTCATCGGCCCAACACCTCCTGGAACCGGAGTAATAAAGCTGGCCTTCTTTCGTACACCTGAGAACACAAAAATAATAAAGCAATAAGGCACAAGAGGGTGTTCATTATTGTAAACGAATAATGGAAAAGAGGTGTAATTAGGCAAACTGTGTAGTGGAGTGATTATTTCACTACAATGCACAACCTCGATTGCCTTATTGCTTTCCTAAATAGGTTACAAACATACATATTGTTCATTCATTTATTATCTCCCGCTTTATCCTCTAGTAGGGTCGCAGTGGGGTTCCCCATGCCCATCCAGGGGAGAACGTCTCGGGCGCTGGGCAGATAGACCCAGGACAGGGCGCCAATCCATCGCTGGGCACACACTCACTCACACAGACACACTCTATATGGGGCAATTTGGAGAATACAATTGACCTGATCCATGTTCTTGGACTGTGGGAGGAAACCGGAGAACCCGGAGGAAACCCACATGGACACGGGAAGAACATGGAAACTGCACCCAGATGGGGATTCGAACCGGGAATCCCTAGTGCTAAAAGGCGAACGTGCTAACCACTAAGCCCATACTATATTATTTGATTCATAAATGTGTTTATTAAAAGCATAAATCTTTAATAAACTGGTCTTAGCGTAATGTAGTCCGTTTCTTAAAGTGAACGCTGAAGTGGCCAAATTACAGAACTCAGTTTATAAAAAACATGGGAAAAATGTATTGTACATCACGCATTGACACAATTGCCTCACAATTTAACAACCATATTTAATATTTAAATATGATTTTTCTGTAAAGAAGTTGAGAAAATATCAGTCTGACAGTTATGTTTAATCTAGTTTGTTTATCTTCTCCAAGTCTGGCTCTTGGTAATTTAATTTTTTTAAATTTAATTTAATTAAATCATACTCAAAACGTTTACCTTCAAAGTCCACATCACCAACAAGTCTGTTCTTTCCAGTCAAGGGGTCTTGTATTCTGTTAATTCCCACATCAATGACAGCTGCTCCGACTTTTATCATATCTGCAGTGATGAGGTTGGGAATACCTGCAAGAATGATCACAGGTTGTATGTTTGCATTTGTTTGCTTATTCTTGTCGTCAATAGATCATAAGTATATTGTTACATTTTGACATAAAATTACATTGTCCTGCATATAAATTGCTGGCTGATTAAGTGACGAATGCAAGAAGGAAACACGTGTTGTTGAAGAAGGTTCTGATACACACTTGCAATAACTCTGCAGTACTTTTGAAGTCTCCAGTGCTTTATCTCAAACCATTTTCTAATGCTTTTTGAAGTGTGTTTTTGGGTCATTGTCCTGCTGGAAGACCCATGACCTCTGACGGAGACCCAGCTTTCTCACACTGGGCCCTAATTATGCTGCAAAATTTGTTTTCTTCAGACTTCATAATGCCATGCACACGGTCAAGCAGTCCTGTGCCAGAGGCAGAAAAGCAACCCCAAAACATCAAACCTCCCCCATGTTTCTTTATTTTATTAATTTATGTTTTAACGCAGGGTGGCACGGTGGCTTAGTGGTTAGCACGTTTGCCTCTCAGCACTAGGGATTCCCGGTTCAAATCCCCATCTGGGTAGAGTTTCCATGTTCTCCCCGTGTCCGCGTGGGTTTCCTCCGGGTTTTCCGGTTTCCTTCCACAGTCCAAAAACATGGATCAAGTCAATTGAGTTCTCCAAATTGCCCCATATAGAGTCTGTTTGTGTGCGTGTCTGTGCGTGTGAGTGTGTGCCCAGCTATAGATTGGCGCCCTGTCCTGGGTGTATCTGCCCAGCGCCCGAAACGTTCTCCCCTGGATGGGCATGGGGAACCCCCCCGCAATCGTAATATAGGATAAAGCGGAAGATAATTAATGAATGAATTAATATGTTTTAATGCCATATTTAGCATTTGTACGCTATCCAATGGCAGGATATGGTACAAAATTTTACTTTGTCCTTATATTCCATTCACTCCATTATATATTTCCTATATTTCCGTTTTTATCTTTATAGTTGTGAGATATTTCAGCATCGTTCTTGAGTTTTCCCAAGTGAGAGCTTCCTCAATGGTTTTTGGTAGTTGATTTTTTGTCTCTTCTTGTGTCGGGGGCAGTCTATTAGAATATTAGAATATGTTTCACAATGATGGGTGTTTGGCACGTTAGATATATCGGTGAGGTTTCTCCTTTTATTAGGTGTTGGTGGGTTAGTCTGGTGTGTCCGATTCTGCATTTTGAGTAGATGGTGGATTCTTGGTCCGTTATCGATTTTCGGTTGTATTTCATAATGTTTGTTTGTGGTCTGGGTGTCCCATTCAGTTTGCCATATTTGTCTGAAGTACGTGTTTATGTTAGTTAATTTCTGTTAGTTTGATGATTGTTTTTTGTATGTCCTGGATGAAGGGGTGGTCTGATGTGTAATATTCCAGAGCTTTGAGACATGACTGAGATTTTCTTCCGTACCTTGAAATGCCATAATTATGAAATGGGCTTCTGCACTGTAGATGGAGGTAGTTTGCGGTAGTTTTATTGTATTTGAATGTCTTCTTGTATATATTGCTGCTGTTACTGGGTCTGAAGTCTTTGATCCATCTGTGTAGATGGGTATATGGCGTGGGTATTTTTCTCTGACTTTAAGGAAGGCATTTAAGTATGTGTTTGGGTGTGTGATTTCTTTTCTCTTTGTGGAAAGGTCCAGGATGATGAAACTTTTAGTTTCCTGGGTTCAAGCAGTGGTTCTTGAGCCTCTACATTAAGGCTTGGGATGGGAGATTAGCGGAAAGCTCCTAGGGCGATTCTGATGCCCATGTGGTGAACTGTGTTAAGCTTCTTCAGGTAAGATCTTTGATCAGAACAAAACTGGACTACGGATGCTTCCTATATGGATCAGCCTAGTGTTCTGTATAGGTGTAGTAAGATGGTAAGGTCAGCTCCCCATTTAGTGCTGGCTAATACTTTCAGTATTTTAAATTTTTTTAAGACATTTTTCACTCAGTGATTAGATGTGTGGGATAAAAGACAGTTTTTTGTCTAGTGTAATGCCCAGGTATCGGGTGGTTTCTGTTACTTTTATGGGTTATCCTTCTAGGGTGAGTTTCGGGTCTGCATGTAGATTTTGGTTTTGACAGAAATGGATATATGATGTTTTGCTCTTGGATACTTTAAATCCATTTGTGTTTAGCCACTTATGTACTTTATTGATGTAAGACTGGAACTCTTGTTCAATTGTTTTTATGTCCTGACTCCTGTAGCCTATACATAAGTCATCAACATATAGGCTAGAGAAAATGTTGGGTGGTATTTCTTTTGTTATTCTGCTGATTTTGAGGTTGAAGAGGATTATTGAGAGGATGCATCCTTGTGGGACTCCTGTCTCCTGGATGTTGTCTGTGGAAACGAATTGATTATTTGGACTCTAAAAAATCTGTCCTTCAGAAAGTTTTGTATGAAGATTGGTAATCGGCCTCTGAAGCTGCTTTGGATTCTGCTGAGGATGTTGTTAGCTTCTATAAACAAGACCAGTCGGTTGTTAACCATCCTCTCAAGTGTCTTGCAAATGCAGCTCGTCAGGGCTATCGGTCCTTAGTTGTTGGGGTCTTGGGGATTTTTTCTGGGTTTGGGGATAGGTGTTACTGTTGCTTTTTTCCATTCTGTTGGGATGTTTCTTGTTTTCCATATGTAGTTGAATATTTTTATTAGAAGTGCTGATGTTGTTGGAGGTAGCATTTTAAGCAGAGTTGGTTGTATGGTTCCTTGTTGTCTGTCTTAAAATCTATTTTGTTTCGCTCCCTTTGTATTCGGATTTCTTGGAATTCCGGTGTGTAGTTTTTATTAGAGTAGAGTTCTCAAAGGTTTTTGCCAGTAGTTCTGCAATTTCAGTTTCTTTACTGATTGTGCCATCTTGGTTTTTGAGCTATTGGATTCTTGGTTGGGTGTTCCTGTTCTCCATTTTCCTGGATGGTGTTCCATTGCGTTCCTTAGATTGTTCAGGTTTATTGTTGTGGGGTGAGTATTGAAGATCCTTTCTGCCCTTTTTCGTGTCTTAATTGCTTCTCTGCATTCATCATTGAACCAGGGATTTCTTTTCTTTTTGGGTTTTTGGGATGTCTTTGGGATGGTGGTTTGCACAATGCCAGATAGGGTCTCTGTGAACCATATTATGGGGTCATGGGTTCTTGTCGGTATTGCATTTAATTTCTGTTCACAAAGGTTTTGGAATGTTGGCCAGTTGGCTTTGTTGAACTTCCATCTTTGTGGGGAGGATGTTAGCTGGGGTTTATCAGGACTTATAAGAATGGGAAAGTGGTCACTGCCACAGAGGTTGTCCCATATTTTCCAGGAAAAGTCAATGTAAATTTCTGGTCTGCAAACTGTTGTCAATTGTGGTGTGGCCCAGGGGTGTTCATTATACAGAGGTTGTTTGTGTTTATAAATTCTTCCACTGTTTTCCCTTTGTTGGTGGTGATCCCTTTGCTGCCCCACATTGTGTTGTGGCTATTGAATTCTCCCAGTAGGATATAGGGTATTGGGAGTTGTTCGGTTAGGTTACTCAGATCTGTTAGTTTTAGGGAAATGCTTGGAGGGATGTAGATGGAGCATGGTGGTATTCTACCGGATGACATTTGATGTTCTGATAGCGGTAGCTTGTAACTGGGTGTTGAGGGGAATGTGGAAGTGGGGGATACTACTCTTTATGTAGATTGCTGTGCCTCCACTTGCCCTGCCCATATTTGGTCCTGGGTTATGATATGCTGTGAAGTCTGTTAGTACTATAGTGTTGTTCGGTAGTGTTTGGGTTTCTTAAAGGCAGATAGCTGGGTTAATAAGAAGTGTGAGTTGTTGTAGCTCGTTGTAATTAGCCTCTGCAGTTCAATTGTATTATGGCATTTGTCATTTGGGTTTTGGTATGTTGGAGCAGGGTTTATTTCTGGTTTTTGGGGATATACTGCAATGTCTAGTATGTCCCTCTTCTTTCATCTCTACATCCTTGGTTTTCTCTGTTTTCTGTGTGTTGTGATCTGAGGCTTTTAGCAGTTGAGGGCAGTCGTTTTTTTCCGTTTTGTCATTTTTGTTGTCCATTTTTTCTTGGGATTTGTTGGTGCTAGGGGCCAGTTGTGATGCCATAGTAGGGCTTTGTGTGTATGTGCTTTTAGATTTTGGGGGTGCTGGCTATTTAATAGGGTTTATTATTTGGGGTTTGTCTTTGTTGAGCCAAGTACNAGGGCAGTCGTTTTTTTCCGTTTTGTCATTTTTGTTGTCCATTTTTTCTTGGGATTTGTTGGTGCTAGGGGCCAGTTGTGATGCCATAGTAGGGCTTTGTGTGTATGTGCTTTTAGATTTTGGGGGTGCTGGCTATTTAATAGGGTTTATTATTTGGGGTTTGTCTTTGTTGAGCCAAGTACAGTCAGTTTGGCAGCTGCTTGTTTTTGTTGTTTTCACCGCGTCCGCAAAGGTTTTTGTAAATATAAAAACTTTGTGTTTCGGGGATTTGCTTTCTTACTTCAGCATAGCTGATTTTTTTGGTATGTTTAGTTCTCTGAATTTCTTTCTCCTTTAGCCAGATCAGACAGTTTTTGTTTAAGGCTGCATGAGCTCCTCCACAATTCGTGCATTTTGGGGCCTTGTTGCATGGCAGTTCATGCTCCCGCTCCGCACAGTTACAGCAAATTGTAGTGCTTCTACATCCAGCTGATCAGTGTCCGAATTTTTGGCATTTATAGCTATCTGGTAGGGTTTGGGATATAGATGTCTACATCCAACCTTTGGTAACCTATTAAGAGTTTGGTTGGAGGGGTGGTTTTATTGAAGGTTATGTATGTGTTTGTTTTTATGACTCTGTCTTGTCTCTTAATTATGATGCTTTTGACGTTGTTTACTTTTTGAGGCGCCAGTTCTTTTGTTATGTCTTCCTCGTCCATGTCTTCTAAGTCTCGGCAGGCATACTCCTTTGCTGTTTAGGGTTTGGTGCGGGAACGTCTTTACACTGATGTTGACGAATATTTTGGTATTTAGCAGGTTGTGGCTCTGTGCTTTCTTGAGGCATTCGATAAGTATTTGGCCTGATCAAAACTTCTTTGCATCTTTGACTGTGCCTGCTATTACCATGAATTGCAAAGGGTGAGTTTGGTTAGTGTCATGTCGGCTTGAGTAGATTACATCACCACAAATCTAGGCCAGTTATCAGTTGGTCCTTTAGCGTTAAGGCTATTTGCCAATTCTGGTTTGTTTTCGTAGTCCAGTAGTTTTTGTTTTGGGGTGTGTTTAGTATACATGGTTGAAAAGGTTTTGGTTCATTATCCTTATCCACCCCCCACCTTGGAGCCCCAAATAGGGATATGCAGAGCAGCGGATCTCCAGCAGTTGCGTACCAGGGCTATAAGTATAGTATACTCGACACCAAGTGTTCTTTAGCGTACGATTGATCCTGAGCCAGCGCCTTCTAGAGATCTCCTAGGAGAATACAACCTAGGGCATGTCCTGACCAGCCGATTGATTGGAACGGGCCATTCCAACCTCCCATCTATGCGAAGTCGGGGCCAAATTGTTGTGTTGGGAAAAGTGGCAGCCACAGCCACCACTTCCTTCAAACACCAGGATCCCTTTCTCTGCAGACACGGGTTGCACCTTACGGCAAACAAGACGCCTCATTTATTCGTCTTTTACGAGGAGCCAGAGGGGGCTGAGGACCTATTCTATCCTGGGTCCCCACAGGGGCCCCCATGTTTGACTGTAGGAACAGTGTTCTTTTCATTGAAGGCCTGTAAACTCTATGTTGATGCCTTTTCCCAAAAAGCACTACTTTTGTTTCCAAAACACTTTTTGGCTTTCTCAGGTAAGTTTTGGCAAACTACAGCCTGGCTTTGGGTTCCTGGGTCAGAAGTGGGGTCTTCCTGGGTATTCTACCATAGAGTCCCTTTTCATTCAAATGCCGACGGACAGTACGAGTTGACACTGTTGTAACCTCGGACTGCAGGGCAGCTTGAACTTGTTTGGATATTAGTCGAGGTTCTTTATCCATCATCCGCACAATCTTTTGTTGAAATCTCTCATCAATTTTTCTTTTCCGGTTTTTGGGGATATACTGCAATGTCTAGTATGTCCCTCTTCTTTCATCTATACATCCTTGGTTTTCTCTGTTTTCTGTGTGTTGTGATCTGAGGCTTTTAGCAGTTGAGGGCAGTCGTTTTTTTCCGTTTTGTCATTTTTGTTGTCCATTTTTTCTTGGGATTTGTTGGTGCTAGGGGCCAGTTGTGATGCCATAGTAGGGCTTTGTGTGTATGTGCTTTTAGATTTTGGGGGTGCTGGCTATTTAATAGGGTTTATTATTTGGGGTTTGTCTTTGTTGAGCCAAGTAC
>JAFMOD010000271.1:1300496-1342267 GCA_019802435.1 Corydoras maculifer
AGGGCAGTCGTTTTTTTCCGTTTTGTCATTTTTGTTGTCCATTTTTTCTTGGGATTTGTTGGTGCTAGGGGCCAGTTGTGATGCCATAGTAGGGCTTTGTGTGTATGTGCTTTTAGATTTTGGGGGTGCTGGCTATTTAATAGGGTTTATTATTTGGGGTTTGTCTTTGTTGAGCCAAGTACAGTCAGTTTGGCAGCTGCTTGTTTTTGTTGTTTTCACCACGTCCGCAAAGGTTTTTGTAAATATAAAAACTTTGTGTTTCGGGGATTTGCTTTCTTACTTCAGCATAGCTGATTTTTTTGGTATGTTTAGTTCTCTGAATTTCTTTCTCCTTTAGCCAGATCAGACAGTTTTTGTTTAAGGCTGCATGGGCTCCTCCACAATTCGTGCATTTTGGGGCCTTGTTGCATGGCAGTTCATGCTCCCGCTCCGCACAGTTACAGCAAATTGTAGTGCTTCTAAATCCAGCTGATCTGTGTCCGAATTTTTGGCATTTATAGCATCTGGTAGGGTTTGGGATATAGATGTCTACATCCAACCTTTGGTAACCTATTAAGAGTTTGGTTGGAGGGGTGGTTTTATTGAAGGTTATGTATGTGTTTGTTTTTATGACTCTGTCTTGTCTCTTGATTATGATTCTTTTGACATTGTTTACTTCTTGAGGCGCCAGTTCTTTTGTTATGTCTTCCTCGTCCATGTCTTCTAAGTCTCGGCAGGCATACTCCTTTGCTGTTTAGGGTTTGGTGCGGTAAAGTCTTTACACTGATGTTGACGAATATTTTGGTATTTAGCAGGTTGTGGCTCTGTGCTTTCTTGAGGCATTCGATAAGTATTTGGCCTGATCTTTGCATCTTTGACTGTGCCTGCTATTCCCATGAATTGCAAAGGGTGAGTTTGGTTAGTGTCATGTCGGCTTGAGTAGATTACATCACCACAAATCTAGGCCAGTTATCAGTTGGTCCTTTAGCGTTAAGGCTATTTGCCAATTCTGGTTTGTTTTCGTAGTCCAGTAGTTTTTGTTTTGGGGTGTGTTTAGTATACATGGTTGAAAAGGTTTTGGTTCATTATCCTTATTCCCCCCCCCCACCTTGGAGCCCCAAATGGGGATATGCAGAGCAGCGGATCTCCAGCAGTTGCGTACCAGGGCTATGAGGATAGTATACTCGACACCAAGTGTTCTTTAGCGTACGATTGACCCTGAGCCAGCGCCTTCTAGGGATCTTCTAGGAGAATACAACCTAGGGCATGTCCTGACCAGCCGATTGATTGGAACAGGCCACTCCAACCTCCCATCTATGCGAAGTCGGGGCCAAATTGTTGTGTTGGGAAAAGTGGCAGCCACAGCCACCACTCCCTTTAAACACCAGGATCCCTTTCTCTGCAAACACGGGTCGCACCTTACGGCAAACAAGACGCCTCATTTACTCGCCTTTTACGAGGAGCCAGAGGGGGCTGAGGACCTATTCTATCCCGGGTCCTCACAGGTGCCCCCATGTTTGACTGTAGGGACAGTGTTCTTTTCATTGAAGGCCTGTAAACTCTATGTTGATGCCTTTTCCCAAAAAGCACTACTTTTGTTTCCAAAACATTTTTTGGCTTTCTCAGGTAAGTTTTGGCAAACTCCAGCCTGGCTTTGGGTCTCTGGATCAGAAGTGGGGTCTTCCTGGGTATTCTACCATAGAGTAGAAACAGACATTACGGGTTGACACTGTTGTAACCTCGGACTGCAGGGCAGCTTGAACTTGTTTGGATATTAGTCGAGGCTCTTTATCCATCATCCGCACAATCTTTTGTTGAAATCTCTCATCAATTTTTCTTTTCCGTCTGCATCTAAGGAGGTTAGCCACAGTGCCATGGGCTTTAAACTTCTTGATGACACTGCGCTCGGTAGACACAGGAACATTCAGGTCTTTGGAGATAGACTTGTAACCTTGAGATTGCCCATACTTCCTCACAATTTTGCTTCTGAAGTCCTCAGACAGTTCTTTGGTCTTCTTTCTTTCTTCCATGCTCAATGTGGTACACACAAGGACACAGGACAGAGGTTGTGTCAACTTTAATCCATTTTAACTGATTGCAAGTGTGATTTAGTTATTGCCACCACCTGTTATGTGCCACAGGTAAGTAACAGGTGCTGTTAATTACACAAATTAGAGAAGCATCACATGATTTTTCAAAGGGTGCAATAATTTTGTCTACCCCTTTTTATGTTTGGTGTGGAATTATATCCAATTTGGCTTTTTGGCAATTCTTTTTGTCGTTTTCCATTGAAGGCAAATTAAATCAACATTTTAATATCAAAGCATTTGTAATTGCAATTATTTTCTGGGAGAAATGGATCATTATCTGACATAATTGCAGAGGTACCAATACACTTGCATACAATTGCAGAGGTGGCCAGCACTGTGGAGTGTGTTTGTATGTGGTTCTGTGTTACTGAGTGTGTGCCCAGTGATAGATTGGCTCCCTGTTCTGGGTGTATCTGCCCAGCGCCTGAAATGCTCTCCCCTGGATGGACATGGGGTCACCCCCCCTCCCCCCGCGACCCTAGTAGAGAATAAAGCGGAAGATAAAGGATGGATGGATAGTGGTTAGCATGTTCACCTCTCAGCGCTGGGGATCCAGGTTTGAATCCTAATCTTGGCGGAGATTCCATGTTCTCATTCTATCTGTGTGGGTTTCCTTCAGCTTCTCTGCTTTTCACCCACAGCCCAAAAACATGGATTTAAGAGGAAATTAATACTCCAAATTGCCCCATGTGCTTAGTGATAGATTGGTGCCCTGTCCTGGGTGTATCTGCCCAGTGCCCAAAATGTTCTCATCTGGATGCACCTACCTTTACCCTAGTAAAGGATTAGGCAGAAAATAATATATTGAAGAATTATGATAAATGAGGTAGATGCTGACTTTTATTAAAATCCACTGATGTTCCACAATAAAGCTGTGAATCATTTAAAGTTCAAATGTGTTGCCATTCTTCCTAATTAGTTTTCTGTATTACTTCTGTTTTTTCATACTTTTGGGCTATTGAAGGTACTTACAGTATACTGTTAAAGAGTTTTAAAAAATTGCTGAAGACACATCTCTTCAACAAATACCTGTTGTAAAAAAAAAAAAAAAAAAAAAAAAAAAAAAAAAAAGTGGGGGGGAGGGGGGGGGGGGCGTGTGCCGTGGCAGCGAATAACATTCAGGTTTGATGAATTTACAGTATAGTTGGTTTTCTTCATAGCTTCTGACTTGTGGTGTTCTCATTTGTAAGTCGCTTTGGATAAAAGCGTCTGCTAAATGACTAAATGTAAATGTAAATGTAAATGAGTACAGAATATACTATTAGCATATGCTTAAATCCCCTCCTCCCCTATTTTTTTTTTTTTTAAAAAGGTTTTATAAAGTACTTTCTTCTTGTGTACTGTAATCTCAGCTGGAAATGTATGAACATTTTGCATGACTGAAATATACCCGCCCATACTTTTTGTATAACTGCTTTAGTTTTTAGCTAATAAACTCAAAAATGTATGCTAAAAGGTTCACCAGCTGCTGCAACAATGATGTCAGCAATTCTTGTGTGCTGACAGAGTTGCTCCTTAGGTGTATACCGATGAGAAATAGTTACCGTGGCATCACCTACAGTACACAAAAAAAGAAATATCAAGTCTGTCATGTCAATAATTGAAAAAATAAACCAATCAATTATTGACATAATGGTCCAAACATTTACATACCCACACAAAAAAGTACACTTAAATTTTTACTGCAAAAACTGACTTACCTCCTGGTCTTTCATGTTTTCCATCTGTGTGCAGAAGCATCGCTATGGGCATTCCCACATTCTTAGAACGACCAGCCACTAGTACATTTTTGCCTATAGTGGGAATTCCTTAAAAAAATAAAAGTATAGAACTACATATAAGTCTAAATCAATTGTGGCACAAGGGCATGATGGGCGGAGTCTGGAGATGGGAGGCAGGCTAGGGACACATATCAGGTGAATCTCTCCTGCTGTATGGACGCTAAGGTCTGGATCAGCCACTTTAATAGTGAGGGTTCCATTGATGCACTGTGTTCCAATCCTGGGTTTGGGTGTAATACGTTCCAGGGTGTGGCACACAGAACAGGATGGTTGTTTAAACAAAAAGGCTTTATTTCGCCAAAACACTGTCATTCATAACGCCAAATACTAGGCTTTTACAGTATTTTACTCTTGTCCCAAGACATGGGCAGCAGAGTAACATCTACGACAGTCTCTCTCTCTCCCCATCTGACTTTACAGTAGGAGACATATTAAGCAAAATCCATCCCAGCAGGTGTTACCATTTACCGGATCCGCCTACCTCCCATCTGCAGACTCCACCCATCACACTCACGCGCCACAACAATATTTGTTACAAATTAGAAATCGCAACTTGCAAAATTTAAATTATTTGTGGTTATTTTTATTATTTGTCTAACAAATAATAAATCAGTGTATCTGTGTATTACGTAAACCGATTTGTGCTGATGGTATTGTGTACCCTTGATATAAGTTAGCTTTTTGAAATATCTAAATGTCCTATCTAACTGTCCCACTCTCCCTCTCAATCACAGCGATTCCTCAATTCTATGAAGTCAACAATATGCTAAAAACTGTCTCTACTATACAAATAAGACATAAGGTAAAGCTAAATTGTGTTATGCCAATATGTGGCAGTCTATGTTTCCAGTCAGCCTTCAGATGTGTGCACTTTGAAGATTGTGTGAAAAAGCAACAAGGTCAGAGAGTTAGGAAATACCTTTTCAGGTCCTAATTTGACCCCGTTTCAGACATAACCAAACTCAACCTGTGAGCATAACAATGCACAAACAGGCATGAGTAATTTCCTGCTTTACTCATCATACCATATGATTCCCACTCTATTGTTGCTTCACATGACAGACATTTTTTCCTAATTATTTTCTATTTTCTCTTTCTCAGTTGCATATTAAAATTGTTAGGATGAAATGCCATTAAAAAAAAACAAAAATGAGATTTACAATTATAATGTGCTAGGTACTTATACTTTACTTGCATATGTTTAATAACAGAAATTTGTACCTGTGCGCTTAATGATCTCCCACACTCCCCATGGAGTAGCAGGCAACATTGTGGACTGGTCCAGACACATACGACCGACATTCATCACATGAAAGCCATCAACATCTTTATTTGGGCAAACTGCATTGCATATTTGGCGCTCATCAATGTGTTCTGTACATTGAAAAGAAATACTCTTTAAAACAATTAAAATTTACATTTTCATTTATGTGAAATGTTTTTAAAAGTGTATTGATAAAAAAAAATGTTTTGAATGTGACTGTTGAGGACATAATACGCTATGAGTAATATACTAATCCAAATTATCCAAATTAAAGAAATATAGAGATAAACATGAGGCCAAAACTCAAAAACATTGTTGACAAATAACACTCTGCTGTGCTATTTCACCTGTACAATGCATCAAACAATTTTAATTTGCAGCTTGTAAAGAAAGTGGAGATCTTAAAAAGTGCAAATCTAAAAAAAAAAGTCTTAAGTTAACACATCCTTTATTAAGGGTTGCACAACCTCTAAAATGCAAATATTTTTTACAGTTCTTTGTCATGTGAACCATGTGAAATCTATTTAAGCATTACCAGTGTTATATATATATATATATATATATATATATATATATATATATATATATATATATATATATATATGTAACATATTACTAAAAATCTTTTTTCTTTTCTTAACTTCTGCTTTTGTGTGTTTTATTTGTAGACCCTGTATGAAACTTATATCTTAGTCCACTCAGTCTATCTCAGATGTTTAACCAACTTTACATTGTAGCTAAGAAAGAAATCCGATGACAAAACGAAACTGTTTAGCTGGACAATCTTATTGTTAGTTTTATTGTTGTATTGTTTATTGCTGGTTATAGCTTTTTCAAATAGAGGTTGATAGGTAGAGGTTGCAGATTTATACTGATAGCAGGAAAAGGCATTGAAAATAAAGATTTTTTTTTATGGCTGAGAAATTTTGTTAAGTGCCTCTACAGCCGGGGTGCCCACACTTTTCTGGCTCTCGGGCCAGACTTTTCCATTTGACTGGTCATCGAGATGTACCAGGGTCAATCTCTATTTTTTAGGCTTTTAAATTGAAAGCTGTTTACACACATGATGTTAGTATTGTCGAATCTGTTAGAATTGTTCTTTTATTAAACACATTCCAGCAAATAGCACGGAGAAAACCTGATTTTAGTACACCCAAACACACAGTATATAGCACAAATGTAAAAAAATCACTGTAACCCATATTTCCCCAAACAGAACATCCATTCATCAATTTATTATCTTCCAATTTATGCTCTATTAGGGTCCCGGGGGGGCGAGGGGGACCACTTTGGGCGCTGGGAAGATACACCCAGGACAGGGCGCCAATCTATCATTGGTCACACTCACACAAACAAACACACTCTATATGGGGTAATTTGGAGAATTCAATTGACCTTGATCCATGTTTTTGGACTGTGGGAAGAAAGTGGAAAACCCAGAGGAAAGCCACGTGGACACGGGGAGAACATTGAAACTCCACCCAGATTGGGATTCGAACTGAGAATCCTTAGCGCTGAGAGGAGAACATGCTAACCACTAAGCCACTGTGCTGCCCCCAAACAGAACATGAACATTAATAAAAGTAAATGCATTTTGAGTTTGACATTGTAAAAAAAATATTCATCCTCTCACTTTAAATGAAAGTGGAACATTTTAGTCCTTTTTGAGCTTTACTCGTCCTTCACTTGTCTTAAAGTGTAATAAAACACATAAAGTGTAAAAACACAAACAGAAACTATCTAATGTAGATAATGTAATGATTTGGGAGGCAGTGCTTCTGATTTAGGCTCGGAGGCGTAAGCCGCATACCGGTTTTGGGAACAGCGAGAGAGATAGTCCGCTTGTTTGCAGAACGATAGAGATTTAGAATGAATCACATTGTGTGTGAATGTGTGCAGTTCCAATACTGTGCTGTAAAAAAAAAGTGCTGATACGTGATAAACACTTTTTTTCCTCAAACCTCCATCGCGATGTACCTGACACCCCTTGACTGGTCGATCGCGATCAATGTATTGAGCATCCCTGCTCTACAGCATATGAAGCATTTCGCGGATTACATCCCCATGTATCACTGTATTGTGGGTTATTTTTTTAACTATATGCTAATATGCCAAAAACTGCTGCACAGAGCCGAAAAACTGTCTGTGTTCATTTTTCACATGTTGCTCCAGTGCTGAGGTGTTTACAGCTGAAGTGCAACTCACAACTCGGCTCTATAGAGCTCACCTCTTAATTTTAGTTAACCTGTGATTTTTCGGTCTCCACGAATTTCGTATTGTTGTATTCTGCGTGTGAAAGTGAATACCAAACCATGTGGCCCTTTCTGAATGGTTTGTGACATATACAACGTACCGTTAAAATCCTACTTCTAATAAGTAATTTTTAACAAAGATCAGAGAATTTTTATCGGATCTCATTTAAAATACTTTGTTTCTGTAAGTATGTATGTGCATATTTAATGGCACAGACCATCTACTTTACACCTGTTAATAGGCAAAATGCTTTTAAAGGAGGACAAGGCCCTACAAGGATGTTCTGTCTCCATACTTCCATTATCTTCCTGGGCGAAGGATCCGGGGTTCGGGTCACGGGGGCAGCAACCGAAGTAGGGAGACCCAGACCTCCCTCGCCCCAGCCACCTCCACCAGCTCGACTGGGGGAACCCCGAGGCGTTCCCAGATCAGCTGAGAGATATAATCCCTCCAGCGTGTCCTGGGTCTTCCCCAGGGTCTCCTTCCAGCTAGACTTGCCTGGAACACCTCCCTAGGAAGGCGCCCAGGAGGCATCCTTACCAGATGCCCGAACCACCTCAACTGGCTCCTTTTGGTGCGGAGGAGTAGCGGCTCCACTCTGAGTCTCTCCCGGATGACTGAGCTTCTCACCCTATCTTTAAGAGAGAGCCCAGCCACACTGCGGAGAAAACCCATTTCGGCCGCTTGTATTCGCGATCTTGTTCTTTCGGTCATTACCCAAAGCTCATGACCATAGGTGAGGGTCGGAGCGTAGATTGACTGGTAAATTGTGGCTCAGCTCCTTCTTTACCACAATAGACCAGTATAGGGTCTGCATTACTGCTGACCCCGCGCTGATCCGTCTGTCAATCTCACGCTCCATCTTACCATCACTCGTGAACAAGACCCCAAGATACTTAAACTCATCCACTTGAGGGAAGATCTGATTCCTGACCCAGAGAGGACTCTCTACCCTTTTCCGACTGAGAACCATGGCCTCAGATTTGGAGGTGCTGATTCTCATCCCGGCCGCTTCACACTCGGCTGCAAACCGATCCAATAAGAGCTGAAGTTCACAGCCTGATGATGCTAACAGGACCACATTGTCTTCAAACTGCAGCGATGTGATCCTCAGATCACCAAACCGGACATCCTCCATCCCCTGGCTGCACCTAGAAATTCTGTCCATATAAATTATGAACAGAACCGGTGACAAAGGACAGCCCTGACGGAGTCCAACCCTCATTGGAAACCAGTCCGACTTACTGCCGGCCATGCGAACCAGGCTCCTGCTTCGCAAATACAGGGACTGAATGGCCCGTAGTAAGGAGCCACTTACCCCATACTCACAAAGCACCTCCCACAGAATACCCCGAGGGACACAGTCGAAAGCCTTCTCCAGATCTACAAAGCACATGTAGACTGGTTGGGCAAACTCCCATGAACCCTCGAGGATCCTGAAGAGTGAAGAGCTGGTCCAGTGTTCCACGACCAGGACGAAAACCACACTGCTCCTCTTGGATCCGAGGTTCAACTATCAGTCTATACTATCAGGACTCTCTTCTCCTGTACCCCTGCGTAGACTTTGCCGGGGAGGCTGAGGAGTGTAATTCCCCTGTAATTGGAACACACTCTCCGGTCCCCCTTTTTAAAAAGAGGCACCACCACCCCCGTCTGCCAGTCCAGAGGCACTGCCCTCGATGACCATGCAATGTTGAAAAGGCGCGTCAGCCAAGACTGCCCCACAACATCTAGAGCTTTGAGGAACTCCGGGCGGATCTCATCCACCCCTGAAGCCCTGCCACAAGGAGCTCTCTGACTACCTAGCGACTTCAGCCACAGTGATGGACAAGCCTCCTCCCGGGTCCTCTGACTCTGCCTCCTCTCTGGAGGGCATATTGGTGGGATTGAGAAGGTCCTTGAAGTATTCCTTCCACCGCCTAATGACGTCCCCAGTTGAAGTCAACAGTGCACCCCCTCCACTATATACTGTGTTGGTGGCACACTGCTTTACCCTCCTGAGTCGCCTGACAGTTTGCCAGAATCTTCTAGGAGCCGACCGAAAGTCACTTTCCAAGGCCTCACCGAACTCCTCCCACGCCCGGGTACGCACAAAGCAGCAAATTGCTTGGCCTTTCGGTACCGGTCAGCTGCTTCTGGAGTCCCATAAGCCAACCATGCCTGATAGGCCTCCTTCTTCAGCTTGACGGCATCCCTTACACGGGGTGAGCACCACCGTGTTCGAGGGTTAACGCCACGACAGGCACCAACTACCTTGCGACCACAGCTCCTGTCCGCCACCTCAACAACGGAGGAACGGAACATGGCCCATTCAGGCTCAATGTCCGCCACCTCCCCCGGAATGAGGTTGAAGCTCTGACGGAGGTGAGAGTTGAACATCTGTCTGACGGGTTCTTCTGCCAGACGTTACCAGCAAACTCTCACTATACGTTTAGGCCTGCCTGGTCTGACCGGCATCTTCCCCCGCCATCTGATCCAACTCACCACCAGGTGGTAATCAGTTGACAGCTCAGCTCCACTCTTCACCCGAGTGTCCAAGACACATGGCCGCAAGTCCAATGACACAACTACAAAGTCGATCATTGAACTGCGGCTTAGGGCATCCTGGCGTCATGTGCACTTATGGACACCCTTGTGCCCAAACATAGTGTTGGTGATGGACAAACCGTGATTTGCACAGAAGTCGGTATCTCTCGACCTCTCGCACCAGCTCAGGCTCCTTCCCTGCCAGTGACGTGATGTTCCAAGTTCCAAAAGCCAATTTCAGCAGAGGTTCGCAACGCCTCCGGCCACTGCCCAATCCACACTGCACCAAACCCCTATTACTACCCCCCCCACAGGTGGTGAGCCCATTTAAGGGGGAACCCATGTAGCTCCTTCAGGCTGGGCCCAACCGGGCACCATGGGAAAGTGCCCGACCACCAGACGCTCGCTGACAAACCCCTTCCCCGGGCCTGGCTCCATGTTCTGTTTCTTTTTTCTTCAAAAAAAACAAATACATAGCATCATGCATTTCATTGACACTGTCGCTGACTCATGCCATGGTTGAGCTCAGTGGTTATGGTTGATACAAATATAAACAGGAGTGCAACATGAATGAGCACAAGATTTGTAGGTGATGAGTGTATGCTTGGGTCTTAAAGTTGCAGAGTTCAGTAATGAGTTAGTGTGTGTTTAAAGCTAGCATCACAAAACTCTTACCTGGTAAAGGTAGTTGTACCAGAAGACCATCTACTCTGTGGTCAGAGTTAAGTTTGTAAATTAGCTCTAGCAGCTCTTCCTCAGAGATCGATGAGGGCTTTAGTATGGTTTCACTAGAAATACCTAGAAATTTAACACATAGCCAAGAAATGAAGTGCAGTACCACTTAAAATACAATATTTAAAATGATAAACTACTCATAAATAACAGTACATTAGTACTGGTTTGAGAAAATGCAGCCTAAATACATTTTACTCCATAATTCAACAGTTTATTTGAGAGCTGCTCCTTTGTTTTATACTAATGCTTAACTTTATGTAACAATGTTTTGAAATATATTTTGAAACATAATGGAAGCCTGGCAAGTCTCACAATTGAACCCTAATTACACCTTATCCAATCACCAGCACATGACATTGTGATTGGCATCATTCAAGTAATATTTAAGCTTAATCGAGTATTAAACTCAATCAAACTCAAACAAAATAAGGAAAAAAGCCTTTGCAATATATATAACAAAATTGTGGTTCTTACCAACATCAGTAGCAGCACGGGTCTTGTTGATAACATATGAATGGCTGGCTGGATCGTTGCCAACTAACACCACACTGAGATGAGGTCGGCGGTTTCCTGCTGAAACCCACTGTCCCACATCAGCACGTACTTCCTCACAGATCTGACGAGCCAACTTTCTACCGGAAATGACGACTGCCTCTGATCTGAGAGACACAAATTTAATTTCAGGACTATGATTTCTATAGAATTTTACTATTACAATATGGATAGAATGGGAAAAGCATGCATATTTTATGCAATAGCAAATAAATTAATTAGTTCAATTATGGTGACAAATCAATGTGAAAAACCACAAATCAGCAAAACTTTGTGTAAGCGCACAGTGCTTGCTACAAGTGCACAACCACCACTTTTGTCATATAAATTATTATATGTGCGATTACTTTTCAAAATATAAATGATTCAAGATTATAGAATGAAAAAACAGGTTTATTAAATTGAGGTTGAAACAAAATAAAAAAATATTTATAGTTTGGGTGCTAAATTTGAGTGGTGAAAAGGAAAACAAATGGTATTTTTTGTCAAAGCAAAAACAACAAAAATGCTCATTAGGCTGAAATTGCTAAAAAGTTTTACCTTGGCTAATTCAATCAGACGAGGGATGGTGGCTTATTAGTTAGCACGTTC
Source organism: Corydoras maculifer (assembly GCA_019802435.1). Taxonomy (NCBI): domain Eukaryota; kingdom Metazoa; phylum Chordata; class Actinopteri; order Siluriformes; family Callichthyidae; genus Corydoras; species Corydoras maculifer. The sequence goes on from JAFMOD010000271.1 coordinate 1,312,268, forward strand.
AACTCTCAGTGCTGGGGGATCCATGTTCAAATCCTGACCTGGGAGGAGTTTCCATGTGCTCCCTGTGTACTTGTGGGTTTCCTCTGGGTTCTCCGGTGTCTTCCCACAGGTCAAAAACATGGATTTAAGGTAAATTCACTGGGCACACTTAGTTAGACACACTATAGAGGAGCAATTTAGAGCAGCATCCAATTTACCTTGAATTCATGTTTTTGGACTGTGGGAGAAAACCAGAGAACCCAGAGGAAACCCAGGAAGGCACATGGAGAACATGGTGACCACCCCCAACCCCCCACTGTTACCCTAGTATCAGATTATGTGGAAGATAATGAATAAATGATTAATTCATTTAGTCAGACCACAGTCTGCTAGGTTACTGTTCTAGGTTTATGAACTCAATGTAACATCTAAGAAAATAAAGGTCACTATCTATCTATCTATCTATCTATCTATCTATCTATCTATCTATCTATCTATCTATCTATCTATATATCTATATATATATATATATAATGTAATGTTAATGCTGCTGAGTTCATCTTCAGAAAAACACAAAATTGTTGAAACCATATTGCAAGGAGAAACTCAATGGTCTCACATGGCTGTCTATAACATAACATAGACAAGTCAGAATGTTATCAAAGCAAGGACAGATGATACCAAGATATTCTCTCTATGGTCAACTTTTTTTTTTTTTTTTTTTAAAGTAAAACACTGTATTCAAACTTGAAAAATGACCAAATGAAAAAAAAAAAAAACTTAACGATGCTTGTTAAACACATTAGTAGTACTACAATGGTTTGAACGGCACCTGAGTCAGAGTGTCTTGCCATTAAACAATACAAACTAGTAGGCTACAGCTCGTGTTTTGGCTAAATGTTTCTAATTAAACTGCAAATAACATCTTGTTTTCACTACTAACTACTGTTTTTTTTAATTCTAAATTAAGACTGATTAGAAAATCTCATCCCTTTATTATCTTTTATAAATTATGTTGTTCCGGTCCTTAATTCTGATTGACTAAGATGTTTGTCCAGCCATGACATTATTGTCATTAATGCACACTTCTGATCACAAAATACAGATTAATATAAACAGCGAACTGATTCCCAATGAGCAGAAAGTCTGTTGCGTTTTTTAAAAAATAATTGTGTTATGTAATATGGCCACTAGATGACAGCATTTGATTGTTAAAATTATTATTATTATTTTTCTACTTAGGGTCAGGGTTCACTGTAAAATCCTAGACTGGATTACGCCGCAGAAGGCCAGTTTATTAACGATTTAATTTCAATTAGGGCTGCAACTAACTATTTTGATAATCGATTAATCGGTCGATTATTTTTCCGATTATTCGATGAATTGGATAAATAGAAATTTTTTTCCATGTCTTTACATTTACATTTAGTCATACAGCAGATGCTTTTATTCAAAGCGACTTACAAATGAGAACATTACAAGTCAGTAGTTGAAGAAGAAAACAAGCTACACAGTAGAATTATTAAGCAGGTCAATAAATGTCTGGTTTTATTTATAGTATGAGTTTAAGGCATCCAATTAGCCCAAAGAGCGATTAAACTCAAATCTCAAACACACTGGCACAATATGTAGCATAGTGTGAAAAAAAATAATAAATGACACAAATTTGAGTAACTCTAATATGTTACCGGGCAGCACGGTGGCTTAGTGGTTAGCACGTTTGCCTCTCAGCACTAGGGATTCCCGGTTCGAATCCCCATCTGGGTGGAGTTTCCATGTTCTCCTCGTGTCTGCGTGGGTTTCCTCCGGGTTCTCCGGTTTCCTTCCACAGTCCAAAAACATGGATCAAGTTAATTGAGTTCTCCAAATTGCCCCATATAAAGTGTGTTTGAGTGAGTGAGTGTGTGCCCAGCGATGTATTGGCGCCCTGTCCTGGGTGTATCTGCCCAGCGCCTGAGACGTTTTCCCCTGGATGGGCATGGGGAACCCCACCGCTACCCTAATAGAGGTAATCAGTAATGAATCAAATATTGTCTGCTCTATAGCCTATTGAAAAAAAAACTTTAAATTTTTTTGAATTAACAATCAGCTATTGAAAAAAATAAATTAACAAATTAACAAAAAAATACCTCTTGTGTGAAATGTCATTTGGACACTGAGACATATGTGCCTGCTTTGCACACTGTGCACAAGGCTTCCCATTTATCTCGACTCGTCTGAAAGCGGGGAAACTCTTTTGTAAATTGTCATACACTTGCGCTTAGGCATGTTGCTTGCGGACTGACACGCTGCGCCGTGCGCAGGGCCCTAGTGTCTGTACATTTAATGGTCCAATAAATTAATTTAAAAACCAGGACATTTCCTCACTTAAAAAAACCCGGGACGTGTGACAGGACGTGAAATACGGACATGTCCTGGGAAATACGGACATATTCGTATAACGGACGTTAAGACACGTTCTCCATTACTGTCATTATCCAGTTAACAACCAAAAACAGCATGAAGCGTGCTCTGCCGGTCTCATAGTGTTACGTTGCACCGTCACGTTGATTTACTTCAAAACTAAAGAAACTCGGGATGTTGTAGTGATTTATCCGCTGTTCAGCTTCATCCTCATCGGTGTACAGCATGTTTAGTTTCATAGTTTCAGGTGGTGAATTATCACCGTGGTGCTCTGTGCAGGTTAATTCATTTTCGCAGAGCTTGTATGTTTCATGTTCTTTATTTGTGTGAAGCGTGAAGCTCCCGCAGTGTTGTTGATTTAAACAGAAGCTGTTTTTTTTCAGTGTTGGCTGTGTTTCATTTGTGCGATTTATCAACTTGTTTTGTTCAACCCGCTATTCCAGTGTTATTGAAGTGCTGCAGGGGACGTAACGAGTTTTTTGCGAGTAACGCGGAAAGTGCGCGACCCAAAAAATCTATAATAAAATTCGTTATCAACACTTTCGATAATCGATTTTATCGATTCGTTGTTGCAGCCCTACTTTTAATAATCGATTTTTATCAATTCGTTGTTGCAGCCCTACTTTCAATAAAAACGTTTAATTAAACCTGATATTTTTCATCAAAATGTGTTCATTAACGTTTTATAAAGTAATAAGTCACTTGAAGTTGTGCATTACTGTTAATGAATTTTTTAAAAGCGATGTAACCTAATAACACCACATTCCCTCGTGTCGTATTTCATATATTATATATTATGTCACTTGCTGTTGCAGTTGTTTACGTAACAGAATTGTTTTAGTTTAGTAAGAAATAGCAGCGAAAATGAGCCAAGGATGACGTTGAAAGTGTTTCTGTTTCATGTCTTTTCTTGATGTTATAATAGCAGAAGCAAACTATTATTAGAAATGTGCCATGTGGGCTTCAGGAGAAGTCAGCGTTATTGGATACTGTAACGTCACACATAATCAGCCCTTGAAGTTTTATTTCAAGGGCTGATGCTGTAACACCTGTGTGTGTAATGTGTAACTATTTCCGCTTAGGAGCTGTAACTCTTAACTGTTGCTTAAGATAAAAAAACGGGTAAAATAGCTACCAAAAATGTACGAGTCATCATGATCTGGTTGTGCTAAGACATATCCATGACATATTAAATGAATAACGATTTCATTCAAAATGAAGTAAAATTCTTATTGCCTTTTGATTTTTTTTTTTTTTTTAAGTTTGACACTGCTTACAGTCTTCAACAATAGGTTAAGTAAAGTTTACAGAGGGACCAACTTGTTAGATGATTAAACAGGAAAATCTATTTTCAATGGTATTATTATAATAATAATAATAATTATTATTATTATAATTATAATAATAGGGTGGCACGGTGGCTTTGTGTTAGCCTCTCAGCGCTATGGACCCAGGTTTAAAAGCCTATATTTAGTTTTTATATTTCTATGTTTATTGTTTACCATACCTTGTGAAATATGAAACAACTACAGGTTGCCCTGATCATAAAGTATGTATGTATATCGATCTAATTTTAAGGGACAGTCTAAGATTAATGTAAAAAATTATTACTTTTTTTTGAGTACAGGTTCGTAGTTACAGTAAAACAGAATACCAATGAAGAATAATAAATAAGCTTGGTGTTTCTAGGTTCATGTTTTCATAAAATACGTTAAGCCCCGTTAAGCCAATTAGAATTGCCCCATATAGTGTGTGTCTGTGTGCGTGAGCGTGTCCAGAGATACATTGGCACCCCTTTCTTGGGTGTATCTGCGTGACCCTAGCAGAGGTTTAAACGAAAGTTAAAAAATGAAAGAACGAATTTGAAAGTGCAATCCGTATAGGCAGTTTGCGTAAACAAACTGTAAGTGAATTTCAATTGCTCATCGAGAACAGCGTCCACAAGACTCTACACAGAATCTGATGGTACCAGAATTTGGTGTCAATCGATATTGTGCAGTGACCGTGTGGATGGCAGCAAAGACTGCACGTAACGACGAATACAAAATAATGGATTCAGTATTACACAGACAACGTCAACCAACATCTCAATGTTCGAGTATATTGGTCGTTTTACCTAAATTAATCAATAGACGGGGCATTTTGACCAAGCATAGTGATTGTAGTAAAATCGATTTATATAAATAGCATTTCGTATATGAGAAATCAGCGGCCGAAAGTCTAATATTAAAATAACTTTTTCGACCTTACTACAACTTCGATTAATATTAGGGCACTTTTCATTATGCTGTAATGACCCCGAAGACATTGAGAAAGAAAAACTATTTTGTTTTTGTCAGACAGATGTGTGTTTATTCGCAGTTTTTACTTCAGGGCTCATACAGCCCTTTAATGATTCTGTGACGGATACTGATGACAGTGGTGCAAGCGTTCGACAGTATTTCATCATCTACAATTGACGCAAACTTACCGCCAACCGTAGTAACAGCAACCTACACCGACAACTATCTAAATATTCTAGAACAATCGATTCTGCCATGTACATTTACAGCTTTTTTAAACAACACTGTCATTAACCGACGTATCACCTGGGCTAAAAAAAACAATTCTAAACGTCGCCGTATTCCGTTACAGCTCACAATCACGCGAACTACACACAATAAAAATATTCAATAACAATAAAAACGAGGAAATGAATGTTTACCTGGAAAACGATAAGTGGAGGTTGCAGCAAAGACGTGGAACTTTATGACTTAAAATTCGCAATTTCCGCAGACCGGCCATATTATAAGCTTTTGGCGTCAAGGACGAAACGTGCACATAAATATTAATAAAAAAACGATATTTTATAATAGTGAGGTGAAGTAAGTAAAGAATATTCCGGTTCCCTTTTACAATGGTCCGGCGAACCTTCTTCTCCTTCTAGTGTAATGGTGGTTGGACTGGCAATGTGTTGCATTACTTCCGCCAACTGTTCGGGAGTAAAACTACTGAAACGAGTGGAGTTTTTTTAAAATTCTAATATAAGGTTAGATTATCCCACAAGGGAGTTTACATTGTTACAGCAGCGTGAAAGTACAAATTTATAAACATATTTACAAGATAATATATATATATATTATATATTTTTTTGACTTTTATTCAAGGTAAATTGGCTGCTCTTTATTTTTATGTTATAAAATGCCCTTATAGAGTGCGTGTCTGTGTGAGTGTGTCCAGCAATAGAGAATATATATTTTTTTATCTTATCTTGTCATTTTCCACTACTAGGAATTTAATCTTTAAGCCTCTACTATGGTTCAGGGGTGATTGTTGAAAGTGTTTTATGTCATTAAAATAATTGTAAATATAAAAGTGATTTATTGTGCCTATTTACAAGAGTAGGACCACATTTAACCCATCAATGCAGTGATGCACACACTGGTAAAGCGAGCACACGTGCCCACTTTAGAGCATTCAGTTTACCTTGAATCCATGTTTTTGGACTGAGGAAGGAAACTGGAGATATAGGAGGAAATCCACATGGACATGGGAAGTAGATGAAAATCTGCCCTAATTGTAATTCATTCATTCATTCATTCATTCATTATCTTCCGCTTTGTCCTCTATTAGGGTCGCGGTGGGGTTCCCCATGCCCATCCAGGGGAGAACGTCTCGGGCGCTGGGCAGATAGACCCAGGACAGGGCGCCAATCCATCGCTGGGAACACACTCACTCACACAGACACACTCTATAGGGGGCAATTTTCGAGAATTCAATTAACTTGTTCCATGTTTTTGGACTGTGGGAGGAAACCGGAGAACCCGGAGAAACCCCCCCCCCCCCCCCCCCCCCCCCCCCCCCCCCCCCCCCCCCCCCCCCCCCCCCCCCCCCCCCCCCCCCCCCCCCCCCCCCCCCCCCCCCCCCCCCCCCATTGTAATTCATCTGATTAATTTTAATAAGAATTAGGGCCAATTGCCATTATAAAAACTAAAAAGGCAAAGTTTGTAAAAACTAAAATTCATGTCTGTCTTAAAACCTTTAGTCATGTCTGTACTGTGACGTTAGCACTACATATAATTTACATGAATAACCTAATCGAAGACAATTGAAAACTCATTTTTATATGTTCCCACTTTAAATTTATAAGCACACTATAAATTTTTTAAATGTATCGTGGACAAAAATTATAAAGTATTAATGGAGTTTCTTTATTACAATTAACAAAAAGAAGAACAAACTAATAAAATTCAAAACTAAAACTAACTGGCTGGCTATTTGGTATAAGGGCAAATGAATTGTTTTGGGTTTAGTACTTACCTTCAGTAAGTTCCAGCAAAGTTCGTTGCCGAAGAATTACAAGATAAATGGCTGGCATTTCTAACAATAATACATAAAATGTATAATAATGTGAAAATTAATTTTGCAAAACAATTTGTATGCCTTTTTAACATATTGCTATAAACAATTACACCCAATAAACAGCTTAAACCCAAAACCTTCTTATTGTGTATGAAAATTATTTGAGCCAAGAAACCAGTTATTGGGAAAAAAGTTGTGTGAAATCCGCAAACATCTGCACACAAAGAGCAAATATTTGCATGTCACAATTACTTTTTTATTTAAATGAATTGTTAGTTAAGGAGAAAGTAATTGTGCAGTAACATTTGCATAAAATATTTTATAAAAAACAAATTATGTTTTCATTGTTGCAAATATTAAAAAAAAAAAAAAAAAAAAAAAAAAAAACAACAATCGTACCATATCCAAGTGTGTTTTTGAAAAGAGAAAATAGAACCTTTTTCTCTTTTAAACTTTCTTTTTTTTTTCGTTTAGGTTTTTTAAAAAAAAATGTGTTAGCAACGTATTTATATCAGTAACCATATAGGCTAGCAATTCAATTAAATTCCATGCGGGGCAATATGGATGCATGTCAATGTATAATATTTCTCTTTACACCTATTGGATTAAAAAAATATAATGAGTACAAATGGACATAAAATGCAGCAATTGCTAGTTGGACTCTTCAGTGTTCGTTTTTTCTTCTATGGCCTGTTTTACAATCTCTGCTAATTTCAAGCGATCTACTTTATCAGAAAATGCTCGACCTGGAATAGGAGAAAAAACAAAGCAAATTAATTACACACTTAGATAAATAAACAAATTAATAAACTACACTTTTATTGTCATTTGTAATAAATAAACCAACCTTTGGTACCATTGTAGATGTACACTGTACACTGCAGTAGAATACAATATGTGTGGCATGGTGGCTTACTGGTTAGCATGTTTGCCTCTTAGCGCTGGGGATCCAGGTTCGAATCCCACTCTGGGTGGAGTTTCCATGTTCTCCGTGTCTGCATAAGTTTCCTCCCACAGGAGGAAACATGGATTCAAGGTAAATTAAATGCTCTAAATTGCCCCATATGGAGTGTGTCTGTGTGAGTGAATGTGCCCAGTGATAGATTGGTGCTCTGTCCTGGGTGTATCTGCCCAGCTACTAAAACATTCTCCCCTGGTTGGGCATGGGAAATACATTACAAACACTGAAAATAATTTTAAATGTGCACTCACCATTCCAGTTTAGCCCTTGCAGTCCCTCACGAAACAGTTTACAGTCCCTATTAAAACGCCATGCTTCATACATAACTTCATTAAGCTTCTCATCATCATTTTCCCCTGTAAACAGTTAAATTCAGAATACAAACAAAATCTGAAGCATGTTTATGCTGTTTGAGAGCTTTTAACCAGTCACTTACTTACCGGCTTGTGGCAAAATGCATTGCGCAATGACATCCCTAAGTTTTTCCAGAGCCATATTATAGTCTTCTGCTCCAGAGTCATTAATGAAACAATCGTTAGGCTTTGAACTGTATTAAATCAGAAAATGTTTATGTTTATGTTAATCAATCAAAAAAAAAAAAAATTATTCTGATTCATAATAAGTAATGTTTTAATTACAGGACTAGAAAATTCATTACTGTGATGAAGGATCACAAAGAACAGGAATGCAATGATACCATGTTAGACCAAGTCTGTACACAACTTGAATTGAAATTTTTTTCAAATTCTAATCAAATGGTTTTGTTGTAGAAAATAATAAAAACCTAATTAACCAAAATTTAAATAAAAAAAAGATCACAAAAACAGAGAAAGATCACAACTACATTTTAAATATAAGTCACCAATCAGTAAGAAGTGTACAGGCCGTTGTTTGAATGATTAAAGTACAATTGTGCGCGGTAGCTCAGTGGTTAGGGCGTTGGGCTATCAACCTGAAGGTTGGTGGTTCAAATACCAGGTCCACTGAAGTTACCAGTGTGGGTCCTTGAGCAAGGCCCTTAACCCTCATTGCTCCAGGGATGTTGTGATTATCCCTGTGCTCACCTTGTAAGACGCTTTGGATAAAAGCATCTGCTAAATAACCAAATGTAAATGTAAATCTGCGGCCGCAGGATACTAGTGTCTCACACCGCGCTGCTTTGATTTTTGTCCATTTTACAGTTCTATGACAGTTGTAGGATTCTTAGCCATAAGTTTTTTCCCCAAGGATTTTCCAGAGATGGTGCATTGCCCTGCATAAAAATTTCTGGCTGATTTAGTGATGAAAGAAGAGAAGGAACCACGTGTTGTTGAAAAAGGTTCTGCTGCACACCTTCATTCACTCAGCCATGTAACTGTATAACAGGTCCAACTCCTGCTGCTGAAAACATTCCCCAAACCATGACACCTCATACTCATATTTACATCATATAATTTTGTTTAAAATATAATTTATGTTCTGTTTTACACATTTTAGACATTACACAACTGAATTTCAAATAAATAAAATTGGCAAGTTTACTTGCCTGGCCAAAAAAAAAAACCAACTATTGATTTAATTTAGCAATAAGTTAAGAGCCTTTCATTGGATAATTACTACATGGGTGATTATGTTTCTATTAATGATGCAGTGAGTAGCTTCTCATTTGTTCTCAAACAAGTCGAAAGACACATCCTGTAGTCATGTATAAGATGTTAATCTGTTTCAAATGGGTCAAAGGATTAGTATGCATCAAGAAGCAAAAACATCTAAGGAGATTACTAAAACTATTCAAATTGGGCTAAGATCTGTGCAATGCATTATGAAAAAAATGAATGGTCAGTGGGGGAAACATCATCTTGGTGGAATGAATGTGGTCAGAGAAAATCTTGAACGATCGTGATTGGTTATCAAGTTAACATTTGCTAAAACCAAATTGAAATAGAAAAAATAGAAGAACGCAGATATTTTTCATAATGAAAGTAAGAGCAAAGTAATTCCAGGGATTGGGACAAAACAGCTTTGTAGTCATAAGAAAAAAAAACATTTGTCAGTGAGACTAATTGGCAGAAATAACTTAAAATTGTGAGAGAGCATGAAAAGTGGGCTCTGGAGCACAGAAAGGTCCAGATGTGGAGTAATGAGTCTAGATTTACCCTATTCCAGAGTGATGGGTTCATTACTTCAGCTGCCTCTTTTCTTACCCAGATGCACCCATCATAACTAGTGCCAACTTTACAAGCCTGTGGGGCAGTGCTATGATCTGGGGTTTCTGCAGTTGGTCTGGTCTGAGTTCAGCCATATTAATTGCCCACAGAATGTTATTCCATAATGGATTTTTTCTTCCCTGATAGCAAAGGCATATTCTAAGATGATAATGTCAACATTCATCAGGCTCAAGTTGTGGAAGATTAGTTCAGGGCACATGAGAAATTATTTTCACAAATGGATTGTCCACACCCAAATCCCACTGAGAGTCATTGGAGAAGAATTTGTGCAGTGGTTCATATCTCCATCATCAATACAAGATATGATTGAAACATGTATGCAAATATGGACAAAAATAAATGAAGTGACTTTACAAGCAAGCGGTAATGTTGCCACAGTAAGTACGTTAATTAAAGATACAGGTGGTCAAACTAAATTTTAAAGTTTGTGATCTTTTTTTTGGCTATGCAGTGTTTTTTTCTGTTGGGAAAAATAGTGTAAAGTGGCATTGGTGCCTGGGCATTAGAACAGTCTTGAATTATGAATCTTAAATCCATAAGATCAGTAGAAGATAGATACTCTATACTGGAACTGGCATCATTGCATTCCTAACAGACACCTACCCTAGCAGTTTTCTTTTCCTCAGAATGGGATTGTTCACAGAACTTAGAGGCTTGAGGCTGACATTAAGGTCTCGCGTTCTCATACTGGCCAACTGCTCTGCATGAGCCTGTTGAATTCCAGCAACCACAGCCTACTCAAACACAAACATTACGTACATGTAAAAATTTTTTTGCCATTTCAAATACATTTATATACAGATTAATTGTATTATAATATTGAGTTACTTAAAAATAAAAATGCTAACTTTGTCCATCATCATCTGAGCAGAGGGAAGCACATTATCCAGTGCCTCTGTGCAGTTAAGCCAAGGGTGGGCTAGGACTCCTTCAATAGTAAGTCTGTCTTCAGGCTTAACTTTCAGAAGTCTGACAAGAAGGAAACACTGCATCAACATAGAATTATATGGAAGTCTTCCTGTAAAAAGGTCAAGTATAATTTCTTTTATTGAAGAACAAACAATTACTATTAAAAAAGCAAAAGGGCTATTCAATGTAATTCTGTGTCAAAGTAAACTTTTGGTTTGCCCATATATACACACTTAAGGTGTCCAACAACATGGAAAGAATCTTTATAGACACAGACATGTGCATTGACCAGTGTGTTTTAAACAGGTAGAAAAGGCAAGACAGGCAATCTTTGCTTGATAATTATATGTTGTGTCCTGTATCTAAACTAACATGGAATGCGATTTCCATAAAAAAAAGTTTTTGCTTTTCCAAACACCGGCACTGCTCCCAACAACTGCGCATCAGCTACACTATACACCACTATGTTCTTACAGTGAAAATGCTAACAGTAATTCATATCCCACTTATCTCCGGAGATTGATGGAGCACTAATATAATAGATTTCATATCTGGTTGTTATATATATATATATATATATATATATATATATTATTTGTAACTTGATAGATTTAATTTAAAATATATTGAGTATTGAATTGTATCAAATCGAATCGTAGGAAAATTGTTAAGTATGAAAAAAATATTCTAATCATTGCCTTGAAGTATCAATATCAAAATGAATAGTCATGAATTCACCCATTTACACCCCTATAAACTTCTCTTGTGGCTTTCCTTTTAATGTTGTTAAATCTGGTAATGCCCATTTTACCATGTGGCTTGTGTGATTGCATTGTGGGTGTAAAAAAATGTAAAGAAAGCAAATGTGCAAATTTACCAATGTATAAACTTACGAAGAACACTCACTTGCACACGATATCCTTTGCCATGTCAGATATTTGACTCCACTCTTCTTCGGGAAAGTCAAAGCTGCCAGTCATTATCTTTTTGCGCATGTCTTTAGGAATAGTGCGACTGTGGTGCTTGGAATAGAATGGAGGATACCCACATAGCATCACATAAATGATGACTCCCAAAGACCATAAATCACAGCTCTGCAAAAAAACAGAAGAAAACTCCTACAATAGCTGAACACAAACAAATGTCTGTGTGTCTTCCGAGGCCCACAAGACAATAGAACACATTTACAATAACTTTATGACTTTCAATTTAATGCCACGCATTCACAAGTCCCCTTTCACCAGGTGGAAGTAAAGGGTTTGATCAAAATATCCTCAGGCTTTTGATGCAAGGCACATTTATTACAAAATTCACAACTGGACAGTAGGAACGTGAGAATAATGGTTTCTAGGCAATGGTTGGTGAGGATGCAGTGACTGTTGCATGTGACTGTGAGCGTTTATTCTTGCTGGTCTCCATTCTGCTTTCATTGCAGCTAATACAAGTTAATGCGGAACATTCTTGGCATGTTAACAATAATATAAAATTTTGTTATTATGATAAATTTCTTTAGACTGTGACATTGAGAACTGTTAAGGGGGTCCTGCAGGAGTTTTTCCATTTGTTAAATATAGTCACCCGATCTCGACACTATCTGTACATGGCTGTCCTACACTGTTGCTGCTGCCTGGCCGCTCAAGGAGGATGAGCCCCCCACTGAGTATTGGTCCAACTGTTGTATGTTCTGCCATGCTGGTTGGTCGCTTAAGGAGGATCAGTCCAATAATAAACCTTGGTCATCACAACATTTCGTTCTTAAAAACCAACACCACCAGTGAATTTTTCTTTTCCACTGTCACTTTTGCTTGCTCTGTTGGGATTAAGGCATATAACGCTGTATTATATATATATATATATATATATATATTTAAAAAAGACTTATACCTTGTTGTATGTGTATGGGGTTGGGGATGTTGGTATAATTCCAGACTTTTCTTTTTGGTGGCGTCTTTGTGCCTCTAATACCTAAAAATATTGACATTCACAAGATTAATCAACAAAACTAATATACTAACAGTGCATTTGTGGGCTCACCTGAGGTGCTACATAGTAAGGAGTAAATTGTGGGGTCATCAGATCACCTTGGTCGATTTTGGCAAAACCAAAATCACATAATTTTACCGGAGCATCCTGTGAAGTAGATTTTAGATGAAAACCTTAGTGAAAGCTTTTGCCTGGCCTGCTATATAACTGGACAACAATAAACTACCAACTTGTTTCAATTATTTGTTTTACCAGTGAATTATCCTTAAACAACAGGTTCTCTGGCTTCAGATCTCGATGTGCAATATTTAATGAGTGGCAATGCTCTATAGATTCTGCAATCTAGGTGTGAAGAGAATAAAAAAGCATTATTACTAACAATTGCAAAAAAAAGAAAACCATTGACAACTTCCTGATTAATAATTATTTGTATGCATTATTGTTTTTAAACCTATAATTTATGTAATTTATCATTATGAACCCAAATCCATTATGCAATAAATAACCAAACCTGTTTAGTGACTTGACTGGCCATTTTTTCTGTAAAATGCCTGTGCTGGCTGATTCTGTGAAAGAGCTCTCCTCCTTCCATCATCTCCATAACGATTAATAACCGTGCTCTGTAAAATCAGAAAAAGTAATGAAGAAAAGTGCATTATGAAAAACAAAACAAAGAAAACAAGTCAGACGATTGTGAGATGCTACTAGTTGGATACAGTATCCCCTATTTTATAACGCAGTTTAATTTCTTGATGTAGTGTGTATTATGTGATATTACAATAGTTTGTATGACAATGGTTAGTTAATAGGCCATATGCCAGAATTAAATCAATGACGTCTTTAGTGATGTGATTCCCTAAGTATATAGTGATATCTATAGTGAAAAGTAGGGCTGCAACTATTAGTTTGATAATCGATTAATCGGTCGATTATTTTATTTTTCTGATTAATCGATGAATCGGATAAATAAAAATCCCCCCCATGTCTTTACAATTAATTATTTAGCAGACTCTTTTATCCAAAGCGATTTACAAATGAGAACACCACAAGTCAGTAGTCATGAAGAACACCAGCTACACTGTAGAATTATTAAACAGGTAAATAAAAGTCTGGTTTTATTTACAGTATGAGTTTAAGGCATCCAAGCCACCTAAAGAACAATTAAACAAGAATCTCATACACACTGGTACAATATGTAGCATAGCGTGAACAAAATACTAAATTACACAAATTTGAGTCACTCTAATATGTTACCTAATTCCCCTCTTAATGGAACTCATCCTACCTCACTCCCATAGAGGGCATATTTGGTCAAAAAATTAAAACATGAAGCTTGATCATTAATTACCATTGTGTACAAGTTGTATGTATTTAAATACTGCTAAAGATAATTAAATGAAAATATAAAGTAACACACGTTCTACATCACTGTAATTATCCAACTGTAATAACCAAAAACAGCATGAAGCATGCTCTGCCGGTCTCATAGTGTTACGTTGCACCGTTCCGTTGATTCACTTCAAAACTAAAGAATTGTAGTGATTTTTGATAGATATTGTAGTGATTTACTCTGCTGTTGAGCTTCATCCTCATCGGTGACTAAAATGTTTAGTTTCAGGTGGTGGATCATCACCGTGGTGTTCTATGCAGGTCAATTCATTTTCACAGAGCTTGCATGTTCCACGTTCTTTAGTTGTGAAGCATGAAGCTCCCGCAGTTTTAAACGGAAGTTTTTTTTTCTGCGTTGGCTGTGTTTCATTTGTACAATTTACTTGTTTTTTTCAACCCGCTATTATTGAAGCGCTGCAGGTGACGTAAGCAGTTCCGACATTGCCAGTAACGTGGAAATCGTGCTACCCAACGAATCGATAACGAAATTCGTTATCGACATTTTTCATAATCGATTTTATCGATACGTTGTTGCAGCCCTAGTGAAAAGACAAATTTAGTTGGTCATGGTAACTTAAATGTGCTCTATGAAAATTTACAATGAATTTTTCAAACAAAAAGTCTATAAGTTTTTAAAAAAGTTAATAAATAGAAATAAGTTGAAAATAGCGTTCTTTAATTTCTTAACTAAAGAGTAATTGTTTATATGAAGTATAGAACACAGTATTAAATGTTACATCTATGTTTTCCTTATAGATTATACACTGAGGTTTTAAGTAATGAAATTACTTTTAGTACTTTTAGTAAAAATAATGGAGAGAATTATAAAATACAAAACAAAGAAAACAAATCAGATGTTTGAGAGATGACGCTAGTATGATATTGAGGTAATCCATATACCAATGTATGTCTTGCGGTACATGTTTTGGTCAGATATTTGCTTATAGGTCATGATCATTTTTACACAAAAAGCACTGTCGAAATAAATGGAGACTGTTGGTAAATGGGCAATTTGAAACTAAATGTTACTTGAACATTATGTGTTTGTACATATATTTGAGTGTTGATGTGCCAGCCGAAGTGTGAGGTAAGGGAGCTCTTACTATCGTACATACTCCACATAATGCAAATAATAACAAAAATAATAATATCATTTCATTTATATTCACCTTTCAAGAAACTCAAGGGCACTTGATAATATATCAATAATATAAGAAGAAAATAAAATGTAAACAAGCAAAGCAAAGGAGTATAACAACAAACATTAGGAGTACAATAAAACATTAAAGACATTAGAATAAAAATTATAAAATTCAGAACCAAAAAAAAAAAAAAAAAGATGAATTTTAAAAAGAAGACCTAAATAGATAAGTTTTTTTATAAAGGTTCTTTAAAGTAAGAAGAAAAAACACAAATAATGTTTAACAGAGCACCACCAACCCACATATTTATGGCATTATATGGAATTATAAACTTATATTATATATAAGTATTAACATCTCTAAAATTGTAAAAATGCTCAAACACATTTTATTATGTTACATATAAAAGCAACAAAAGTACACAAACTCACATGCAATCGTAAAATGTAACATCTCACTGTCATACTAGCAAACACCTGAAGAGCCTTTTCAACTATATACTCATGCTCTAGCAACCAATTAACCTCCGTAACCACTTAGTCAGCACCTCTATATCAAAATTTTAACAACCACCTAAAACACCTACTACCAGATATTGAAAAGAATAAGAGACTATAATAAGATGGTATGATGTCCTACCTTGGACTGGACTCATGAGGGAATTGCACATTGTTGGCAAAAACCTCCAAGACTCTGACAATGTTAGGATGTGGAGCACACATCATATGAAGCCGTACCTATAGAAGAGAATAAAAGAAAATAGACAACACAGAGAAAAGAGACAACACAATTAAAAAAATGAAAAATAAAAAACGAATTCTCAGCCATTGTGAACAAAGGCTGGTAAACTTAATCTTGTAAATTGTATTAAAGAAAATGTTTTTAAATTATTTAAAAAAAAAAAAAAAAAAAAAAAAAAAAAGATTAATTTTTTTATAGATTTGAAATCACAAAATAAGATAAAGTCTCAATACTTAAGTACAGTGCCAGTTTTGTTTCTTGATGCAGTGGGGGACTGGGCTAAGTGACAATTGTGCTTTTTTAATTTTTCTTTATTATTATTATTGTTATTATTATTATTATTAGGGCGGCACAGTGGCTTAGTGGTTAGCACATTCGCCTTTCAGCAATTCAATATCACTGTGAATAGCCATTCCCTGTCCTAGGTGTATCTGCGCAGCGAAAAAAAACGACCGATATATATATATATATATATATATATATATATATATATATATATATATATATATATATATATACACACACACACACACAAACATGGGTAAACAAAACACACACAAATAATGTTGTAATTTAAAAGATTTTTCTGTACCTCATTTCTCGCTTTGGGTCGGTCAATCAGGATCTTCAGGGCTAAACGTTCTTGCGTTGACATTTTTACACATACCCTAGAAAAAAAGAAGTTTTGTATTTTCTCTGGTGATGTTTCAAACAGGCTTTACAGACTTTTTCCTATAAAAAATGTTTGTCGTTCATTGTTCAATACTGGCCATTCAAAGAAGTGTTTAACTGAGAGTGTGGTTTGACATGGTTGGCACATTGGTGCATTTTACCCTGTGAGGAAGTACTTGTATATAAGCCTAGTATGTCAAATTTGGCATTTTGTAATGACTGTTTTTTCCGGCAGTTAAATTTTCTAGATTTTTTTCTTCTATTTAAGACTTTTGGTTCCATTTCATGAAGGTAATGGGGTTCGTTGTCACATTCCTTTTGCCATTTGTACCCATTTAAATGTGCTCCGAAAGTGGGAGAAAACTAGTCAAATCCATTCAGGCATGGATAGGGCATGTTTGCTCCAACCAGGAGTGCCCCTTAAAACTTACTTTATAGTCAACATGATTACGCATTGACCAAATTACAACCTTAATTAACAAGAACCCCCTAAATTTTGTGAATGTGTTAAATGTAAATAAAAACAGAATGCATTGAATGCAGATTTTTTTTTATTGTCAAGCACTTTTATTAAATGCTTAAAACCAGGGTCTTCCACATCAGCATAACATGGATCACTTCTTGTGGCTTTGCAGTATTACAGTTTGTTTTTTAAATATATATAATTCTGTATAAGTTTATGCCACATTACAGCATTTAGCGTTATTAATGTTGCTAAATTTCCATAGGTTTAAAAGTGTAGCATATAAAGTGGTTATATAAATGTGGGGAGGTTTATGAAGCCTTAAACATAAATAATACAATTATAATGCCGCATTATGGGAGGAACATTGTCTGGATGGAAGTTACTCTAAAACCTCAATGCACTTTTGATGGTGATGTTTCAGATATGTGAGATGCACACACCGCACTAATGTAGCCCCATACAATAAGATATGCAAAACAGTCTGCAATCCACTGATAGCTTATCATGGTTCCCTTCACCTAAATTTCGCAGTACATAGCATCTATGGTTTCCAAGAAGAATTTCAAATTTTGAAATACTAGTTAGTAAGCACTGAGAGGCATACATGCTAAACACTACTCCACTTACCTTATTGTTTTCCTTGTTGAGATTTAAATTTTATAAAAATATATAAAAACACTAATTATTTTAATCAGTTATTAAAAATAACTAATTATTTTTAAGACAAGCCAAAAAAAATTTACAGTAAAAGTGTATGGCTAATATTCTTAATATTATTTTAGGAAAGTGGTACCAGTACACATATTGTATCTCTCTCAATACACAAAAAAATGACCAGCCTGTAATATTTAAAGAACGAAACAATGGAAATCCAATTCATA
Source organism: Corydoras maculifer (assembly GCA_019802435.1). NCBI lineage: Eukaryota > Metazoa > Chordata > Actinopteri > Siluriformes > Callichthyidae > Corydoras > Corydoras maculifer. The sequence continues at coordinate 1,330,342 of JAFMOD010000271.1, forward strand.
CACCAGAATTTGGACTTTCATTTACAGACACTGTTATCCAAAGAGTTAGGGTTAGGTTATGTCTGTGAGGCCAGCACAAGTTTGGAGTATGAAGAGAGCATCTGTGCCCTGATGGCCAAACGGGTTGAAGTCTGTCTTGGCCAGTGACCGGTTGCTCTGGTCATCTAAACAGCATAGAGTTTTACTGACTTCTGTTCTAGTCCATTAGGGTGCACTCTAGGGCCGCAACAACGAATCAATAAAAATGATAAAGTGTCGATAACGAATTTCATTATTGATTTGTTGGGTCGTACAATTTCCACGTCGTAACCGCTTATATCACCTGCAGCGCGACAATAAAAAAAAATAGGGGGTTGAACAGGGGGTACAAACGAAATACAGCCAACGCAGAAAAAAAGCATCTGTTTAAACAATCAAAAGTGCAGAAGCACTTCACGCTTCACACAACTAAAGAACATGTAACATGCAAGCTCTGTGAAAATGAATTGACCTGCACAGAGCACCACAGTGATTATGCACCACCTGAAACTAAACATGTCAGAGTCACCAATGAAGATGAAGCTCAACAGCAGAGTAAATCATTACAATATCCCAGAGTTTCTTTAGTTTTAAAGTGAATCACTCGCACTATGAGACTGGCAGAGCACGCTTTATGCTGTTTTTGGTTGTTAACTGGATAATAACAGTGATAGAAAACGTGTCTTCACGGTTTAATTTTCTGACAAAATATGAGTGAAGACACTGCACTCTATGGGGATTAGGTAACATATTACAGTTACACAAATTTGTGTAATATAGTTTTTTTTTTTTTACACACTATGCTACATATTGTGCCAGTTTGTTTGAGATTTGTGTTTAATTGCTCTTTGGGCTTCTTGGATGCCTTAAACTCATACTGTAAGTAAAACCAGACATTTAGTGACCTGCTTGATAATTCTACAGTGTAGATGGTTTTCTTCAGAACTACTGACTTGTGATGTTCTCATTTGTAAGTTGCCTTGGATAAAAGCGTGTGCCAAATGTAAATGTAAAGACATGGAAAATTTTTTTGAGATTCATCGATTAATAGAAAAAAATAATTGACCAAATTGCCCTAGTGCACTCTAATGAAGCAGATCTCATTTCTCTTCATTGACTACCTGTAGCTGCTCGAATCTGCCCTCTTTACGATCAGTCTATATTTCCAAAATACACTCTAACTTATTTATATCATTTGCAGGAATGTTGTCAGGTGCTTCAACCTCACTGTGATGCTAATTCTCACTTCATATCATTCACTGGGCTGCAGTAAAAAAAAATTGTAGTCCTGGCAATTCTGAAACGATTCACAATGCCCAAAAATTGATTTAAAAAAAAAAAGTGTTTTATTTTTGCTGCCCCCTGCCGAGCGTACTGCATATCGCATTACGTATCCGCTCAGCCACCGTACAGCACGCTCCCGTTGTAGTTCGCTAGCATGCTTCGTATCCACTCGGCCACCGTACAGCACGCTCCTGTTGTAGTTCGCTAGCATGCTAGTTCATGCTAGCGGGAAGCGTGGAGCGGGGGGAGAGCTGGATTCGACCCCCCCTTTGGTGTTAAAAGCCTGTGTTTGGCTTTTAAAATCATGAAGAGAGCTCAACATGAGCACAACTGTTTGCAACGAGTGTAACATGAAATCGAGGTACTTGCGAGCCCATTTAGCACCACATCACCCTGAACAAAAAGAAGTTGAAAATATATTTAATATTTAAGGTTAAGTTTTGAAAATGTAGTGATTGTGCAATATAGGTAAAAAGACTGAAGTGTGTATTTTATTTTTAATGTTAAGTTTTTAATGTGCAAAATATAAATGCACTGACTGTAAAGTCTGTATTTTAGTTTTGATCAAAGGCTAATGGCACTATGGAAACATTTGTATTAATATATTTAGAATCATTTGTTCATTGATAGATGTTTTTTATGTAAGAAAAAGCCAGGCAGCTAAGCTAACCTAATACTGCTCATTTTAATTTAGCACAATCCTAATTTTTGTATAAATATAAAATAATGCAAAAAGATTTGATACAGGAAAGAACCTAAAAGTATTGTCGGAAAAGTATAATGAAAAGAAAAAAAAAAAAAAAACCTGAAAGTATAATCGGAATCGAATCGTCAGACACTGAGACAATCGCACCCCCATCATTCACTACTGCTATATGATGGAAAATGATGGAAAAATGTTCCCAACTCTGTTCGTAAGGCTGAGTCATTTAGCATCTTCAAAAAACATCTCTTCCACAAGCAATTGTTATAAAACAAACAAACAAAAATAAGAGTTTGGATAATGATCAGGTTTGATTATACTACAGTGTAGCTGGTGTTTCCTTAACTAGTGACTTGTGGTGTTCTCTCATTTTTAAGTTGTTTTGGATAAATGCGTCTGCCAAATGACTAAAGAGAGAGTATCTGATTTCAAATACCTGGGTACACACATTACTGAAGACCTCACCTGATCTACCAATAACCCCGGCTGTAATGAAAAAGGCAAAGGAGCAACTCAACTTCCTAAGCACTCAGGAAAAACAACCTACAAGAGGAAGCCACTGGTGTTGTCTTACCACTGTTCTATTGAGAGTGTACCAACATACTGCATCTCCTCATGGCACACCTGTTGCATAGCTGCAGATAGGAGAGCCCTCCAAAGAATTCTCTGTTCAACCCAGATCATTGGCTGATTTGATCTCCTACCCTCTGGAAAACTGTACAGATCAATCACATCACGGACTAATAGACTTAAGAACAGCTTCTATTGCACCCAACACTGACACTACCTTCCAGACCAGACCACCTTGAACTTCCTTCGAAGGCTGAGAAACGCACATCTCCCACCTCCCATCCTCACCACATTCTACAGAGGACCCATAAAGAGCAGCTGCCTTTAGTCCTGAAACAATGAACCAATAAAAAATTGATTATAAAAAGTGTTGGCAACGAATTTCATTATCGATTCGTTGTGTCGAGCGATTTACAAATAACTCGCATTGTCGTAATCGCTTAGGTCACCTGCAACACTTCATCAATGCTGAAAAATAATAAGAGCGGATTAACAGAAGGTGGAGGTGCACTCACACTAACTGGCATAGCACGGTTTATACTGTTTTTGGTTTTGTTTTATTAGATAAAGCGGTGTTTAAATGTGCTTTATAAATAAATACAATGGTGATAATTAATGATTAAGCTTTATGTTTTAATTTTTTGACAAAATATGAATGACACTGCACTCTATGGGAGTGAGGTAGGATGAATTGCATTTAGATGGGGATTAGCTAACATATTAGAGCTACTCGAATTTGTGTAATTTTGTATTTTTTATTATTTTTTACAAACCATGTTAAATATTGTGCCAGTGTGAGATTTATGTTGTATTGGTCTCTTGGCTACTAACGTGCCTTAATCTAATATTGTAAATAAAATTAGATATTTATTGACCATATTAAATTTTGCTATAATACATACTCATACTATACTGTCTCTCATTCCAGAAAAAAAACAGCAAACATTGATGGGCTTTGTGACGGGAAAGACATATACCACAACCTGCGGATCTCTTGACTGAAAGCATCCTTAACATATGAGACCTCTGTCCATGGTTAAAGATGAAGGATTCAATTTAATGATCTGTACCTTTAATCCAGGTTACACTCCTCCTTTGAGGACACATTTTACCAACTCATAGAAAGAAAATATGAAGACTTTCATGTAAGTAAGGACTGTAATTTACACAAACCACAGCAAACTTGCCCTTACTTCTGATATATGGACAAGTGTAGCCAAATAAGCCTATCTTGGTATTACCTGCATTACATCACTGATGACTGGGACATGCAGTCAATCTGCCTCAGCACCATGTCACTGCAGGATAGACATGTTGCATCTAACATCGCAGAGTGGCTGGAGGAGGTTGTAGCTAGGTTTGAGATCCTGGTAGTAAAAATCTTGTAAACCTTTTAACTTGTGATCAATGCCTCATAAGTGTATGCATTGAAATAGCTATTGGGGCTGCAAGAGGTCTAAGTTTGACATTTTAAGAAAAGCGAGCTAGCATTCACAAAGCTCAAGGAAAAACAACAAATGACCACATCCGAGCACAGCCTTGTTCAAGACTTAAGTTTTCTTCACCTGAAGAAATTCTACATGTCCAAACTAAAGTGCAAACAATAGCACTTGCAGAAAAAAATGGGGATGGATTTGCAGCAGCATGACAGTTGCAGTAGCACCTCCACTGCTACTCCTGTTGCTGAATCAGGACATCCTGCCACCCTATTGGATTTTCTTCTTGGTTCTGATGGTGAAGATGAGGACAGAGCAAGCGATGAGGAACATATTTAAAACAAAGTAAGAAATAAAGTCCTCACATATTTTGGAGAAAGAAACATTGCTAAAGAAGAAAATGCACTGCAGTGGTGGAAAGCTAACAGAGACATATCCTATATTGGTCAGGTTAGCCAAATCCTATTTATGCATTCCTGATACTTCAACACCATCTGAGCGTCTGTTCTCCACAGCAGGAAATATAGTCTCTAAAAAGAGAGCAAGCCTTAGCCAGGAGCATGTTGACATGCTAACATTTTTGCATTGCAATGCAAAGTTCTTAAAGAAAGGGAGTTGTATCACCAATGCACTTATTTTTCTTAATTTTATTTAAATTTATGAACACATTTTATTTAATTTAATATATTATTATTATTTAATTATTGCAATCAATTATTTGTTATGTTATTTAATGTTTTGTTTCTGAATAAATACATATAAATTTTATCCGATTCATCGATTAATCAGAAAAACATCGACCGATTAAGCAATTATTAAAATAATCGTTAGTTGCAGCCGTAGTCTCCTTACTGCCTGGTTTGGGAACTGCACCGCAACTCACACGTTCACTCTCTCTCTCTCTCCCCCTCTCACTCACTCACACACACACCCACCCACCCCTGATACCAAACATGGATTTGCTGCTATTAAATACATTGCATACTCTTCTACATTTACAAATGCTTGGACATATTTTGGCACCTTGCAGCTCACACCACCAGTGGGTAACCTGCACAGTTCCCTCCCCTACTTGAATGTTAATTGTTTATTTTCCTGTATATTGTCTTGTATTTTTGGTAATTCTTGTTTTGCACAAGCTATTGCACAAATGCACTTTATGTTGGTGTTGTATAGTTGCTGTTCTGTGTAGCACCTTGTTCAGGGAGAACATTATACAGTGGAACGAAACAATGTACACCACTTTATATTGTTGGAATGAAAAAATAAAACCACTTGAACCTTGAAACAGACACTAAATGTTCAGGAACAAAATACTCAGGACACCATGTTGCTTGCATGCTATATATGCTGCTACATTTTATCCCACAGATTTAGATTATTGAACTTCAACTTGTACCTTATGTTTCGTTCTTAAGTACTATTATTTAGTTTTTATTTTACTTGTTTATCTATTAAAATTGTGCCAATGTCCTGTTGTTTGCACCTTAAGTATTGCTGTATAATTTGGTTGCACTGTGCAATGACAATAAAAGAATCTTATCTTATACATTCCTGAAACAGACATGCCACTATATATTTCCCAGGCAGTTCTGGGGTACTCTGATCACTGCTTAATCCATCTTATTCCAATTTACATGCACAAATTTAAATCTGCAAAATCAGTGGTTAAAACAAGAAAATGATTGTTTCATTAGTTGTCTTTCCATCCTATATTCTTTGTTTACTAGAACACTGGGGTATCTAAAACCCCTGCAATTTCCCCCCAAGTTTTAATGAAGTATTCTGATTGTCACCCAGCATCAAGGTATTTTCACATATACTGTATTAATGGCTAAACTTAGTTATGTAATGTTCTTATATTTTGAATGAACACTTAAATATATACATACATAATGTGTGTAATACAATGTATTTCATCTGCAACACTGCCTGACCACTTAGTCACTCAATAAAGAAACTATGACCTGTACTGAAACCAGATTTCAAATATGTAAACACCATTATACAAATTATTTAGGTAATTGAAGGGAAACAAGATTTAAACAAGACTAAGTCACAATAAAACAAAAATATTGACCTATAACCTGTTCAAACCTGTTAATGTTCTCATAATCTGAAGTGTCGGATTTGAAGAGGTTTTTTTTTTATTTATTTTTTTTTACACAATTTCAAAATTTATTTAAATAAATTAAAAACAGGATATGTAGCATAAATTCTAAGATTTAAAATAGCTAACATAATATGAATGTCACAAATTATTATTTCATACCTTACAGGTCCACTGATTCCAGCGCCAAGCTTCTGTGTCCAGTTAATAGTGTACTCTTCCAAGATGGAGCTCTCCTACAGGTTTCAACATTTGTTAATATACCAAACCATGGTAATTTATATATACACAAAATGCACACACATTTGAACCCTAAAATTTACAAGGGGCAATTGGGGTCAACCGAGCTCACAATAAAGTCAACATTGTGGACAATTAAAAATAAATTGCTATCTTTTCAAAATTTTATGTTGTTAAAGTGTTCCATTCCTGGTGGTTGCAAATGTGATCTAGGGTCAATTTTGGGTGGTTGTTGGGGTGTGGGCAGTGGACAGTATAACTCTAGAAGTATATGCCGACACGGAAGGAAATTAAATACTCAAATAATAATAATAAATAAACAAATAAAATTAATTAAGCCATTTTAGGTGTTGTGTTGGACTAATAATTCAACAACGAACTACTACTATATGTTGTGAGCAGGTCACCAAGTTACTGCAAGGAAATTACAGGCAGTTGTAATGTTAATAGGCTGTTGCTAAGTTAGGTAGGGTTTAGGTAGTCTAGATTGGCATTCTATTAGTATATGTGTTATTGTTACTAGAGTGTTACATTGGGGCAGGATTTTCTTTTAGAAGATAGGAGTGAAAAAAAAAAAAAACACTTCCCATGATCCAATCAAGCTGAAATTTTGCACAATTGATGAACAATTTGATCAGTTAATCAAATTACAGATTAATTAACTAATTAGTGGTAATTATTTAATTTTGTTTTCTATGGATAAATTGCACATTTTTATATCCAAGAATAGCATATCATTGCTCAGGCAATTCCAGGAGTTGGTGATTTTGTCCAATTTGATTTTGGAGGGTTGCTTGGATTTTGGTGATTTTGGAGGGTTTTATAATGCTTACTAAGTTTCAGATGCAATTTGGGAGGTTGCTTGGATAAGTTGATTGCCAGAATGTTATTTATGCAGTTGTTGTCCCCAGTACTTCGAGCCACAAATGGGTTTGTATCCCAATACTTTTGTGCACATAAGTGTTTCTGTTTTAATAATTTTGGCCAGGTGTAGGTTGTGGCCCAATATTTCACACTTAGCAAAAAGTTTAAAACTTTTTGGGCACTGGGTAGATACACTCACAAAACACCAATCCATCTCTACGCACACTCACTCCCACAGACTTTATAAGGGCAGTTTAGATAGAGGCAATTTTGAGCAGCCAATTTACCTTAAATTCATGTTTTCGGACTGTGGGAGGCATTGCTCTTCCCAAACCTGTAAATCTTCATATTGTTTCGTTATATAACAGTACAGTACAGTTAATGTTTTAACAAGTTCTCCAAAATCCAATGGTTCTATATTATTACTGACACCTAGCTGCATTACACATTGTTTTTTTAGGCTGTATGTAATTTTGCAAAAAAAGACACTTTGGAATGCAAAATGTAATCAAATTTCTGCAACACATACATTTTAAATCCAAAAAGCGCAAAGAAATAGGTAAAGAAAGCACACTGGAGAAACGCACAAGCCTCCCAGAAGTTCTCACATACATAGTGGCTTACTAATGCCCGCAAGTCAGATAAAATCTCCTAGAATGTAGAAGTGGCCAACACAGGCGTCAAAATTTTTTTTGATCTAGTGTGGTAAAGATGCAAAACAAGGAACGCTCTGATCAGTTTTTAGTGCTGGTGGACTTTTTTTTCTTTATACTGAATGCATGCTAAATGAGTAAGTGAATGAGTGTGTCATGGTATAGGCAGGATAAGTGGACGCATGGCCTTCCAAATTAAGGGGGAATGGGAAAAAAAAAATTACAAAAAAAAAAAAAATTGTAATAAATAAATAAATAATAATAATTTTACCTCAAAAAAGTAAAAGTACCGTGGAAACGACGTCGACGCAAACGGCGGCTTAAAACTCATGCTCCCACCGGTAGGGAAAAACACCTCTAAATAAAGCATTATTGAAAACAAATATTCGACATGGAAGGGGAGACACAAATAAAGACGAGAAGAAAATCGACTTCAAAGGGCCAAAGAGCGGTAAAACCTGACGACACGAGAGGAGGTGGAATGTCGTGAATATGATGGAGACGCAGAAGTAACTAACTCGGAGATGCAGGTTATCTACAACGAGATTCACGCGCTCAGGTCCGACCTTAAAAGTGAACTGAACGAATTCCGCGTGTCGTTTTGCAAAGACGTAAAAAAAAGAACTGAACGAATTAAGAGAATAAATTAATCAGAGGCTCGAGAGGGCCACGAGTGAACTACAGGCCACCACAGCTCGAGTTATGGAGGCAGAACAGCGCATCAATGATATCGAAAACTGGAATGAAACTGCAAAAGAGCTTCTTATTCAGGGGGTAGAAAAGACAGAGACCCTAAAAGATAAGCTTACGGAGCTGTGCGCTCACGCAGAAATAACCTCCGTATACACAGAGTGCCAGAGGGCGCCGAGGGGCCCAGGCTACCGGAGTTTGTGACTTGGCTGATTCGATCAGAACTCGTATTGATCAAGACTATCCCCCTGAGATCCTGAAAAAAAAGAAAGCATATGCGGTCGTGCTGAGGGCACTTAAAGCGAAGGGCATCAGTTTCCAAATGCCACATCCAGCCAAACTGAAGGTGTTCTACGACAGCAGTACTCAAGTCTACGAGAACGCAGCGGACGCGGCCAAAGATCTGAGAAAGAGAGGAATCCTCGCGGCTAACGGAAAGGAACCAGAACCAGCTTCCCCAAAACACCGGAGAACGGAGACGTGGGAGAGAGCAGGTGCGAGTCGGTACATGCGCTCAGTGGACTGCGGGGTTTCAAGCGCGTCTCCGCTGAACTATCTGACTCGGGAGTATGAAACATCCGCAGGTAATATAAGAGATCCGAAAAATATGTCTAAATCGTTTGTTTGCGCTTATCACAGTTGAAGCATTTTACCAGACGGGAGGGAACTGATTTAAACAGGAACATGCAGAGGGTTTTTTCTGACACGGAGAAGAGGCCCTCAATGGATCCGAGGATTTCCTTTCATTTTGAGGTTTCATTGGTACTTTGGACATGGAAGTCATTAGTTACTATTTTCTTAAGTTACTGTTCAATTGTTTGTCTTAGTTATGTCATGGGTAATGTCAAACAAATCTATACAGTGTGCAAAGTTATATGCATGGTCGGGAATATAAAGTAGTCACATAAAATGTTAATGGGCTACATAATCCAATAAAAAGGAGTAAGGTTATTGCTAAAATGAAACGGGGAAATACTGGCCATACTGGTACCCAATGCAGTAAACTTTGAATACATATCCTAGGTGAAATATACAGAAGGAAGATTTGTTCTAGTTAAAGGCAATATTGATAATGAACCAGTGATACTGGTTAATGTATATGCTCCCCCAGGGAGTAAAAAAATATTCTTTAAGATTTGATTTGATTTGATTTGGTCGTAAGAGAGAAACAAGGAACTCTCATTCTGGGAGGGGACTTTAATATACAACTTCAACCCAAATTAGACACATCCAACCGCAGCAAAAAAAAGAATCCCAACCGCTAATTGGGTTGAGAAAATGCTAAATGAACTGGGACTTATTGATGTATGGAGAGAATTCCATCCTGCCAAAGAACAATTTACTTATTATTCTTCACGGCATTTTGTTTATTCACAAATTGACTTATTTGTTTATGAAACAGACTGGCATAGAATAAAAGATTGTGAGATAGCGGTGAGAGACCTATCAGACCACTCAGATGTAGGTTTGACCCTGCGTCTAAATACTCGATTAAAAAATTCTGTATGGAGACTTAACACAAGCATATTAAATGCCAATAAGAAAACAAATACAATAGACATTTGAAACATATTTAAAAGAAAATGACAAAGATGAAGTCTCTCCCACCACTCTATGGGACGCAGCAAAAGCCTTAATCCGTGGTAAAATAATTGCCCTTACAGCTGCAAGGAAAAAAGAAAAACAGGAAAAACTTACTAAACTACAAAAGGAAATAGCATCACTGGAGACTAGACATGCAAAACGAAGCAACCGACAACTATTGATTAGGATAAATAAACTTAAACAAGACATACAAGGGATATATCCAATAAGCTAGAAGACAATCAAGTCATTTGAAACGTATTATAAGGACTTATACACCCAACCACCCAGTGCTGATACTGAAACAATAGGTAATTTCCTAAATTCATTGGAACTAACATCAATAGGATCTATACAGAACAAGCAACTAATGGCAGAAATAGGGATGGAGGAATTGAATAAAGCAATCTCGAGAATGAAAACCAATTGAATACCAAGTTCGGATGGATATTTATCCGAGTGGTATAAAATATTAAGACCAGAAATTATGCCCATGTTGCTCAACAGCTTAAATCATACGTTAAAAACGGGAGAAGCCCCCCAATCATGGAGGGAAGCAATCATTTCTGTTATCCCAAAAGATGGTAAGGACAAAAAATAATGTAGTTCTTATAGACCAATATCAGTTCTTAATGTTGATAAATTATTCGCTTCAATTTTATCTAAACATTTGGAAACCATTATCCCTGAACTAATAGATTTGGACCAAACAGACTTTGTACTGAATAGGCAGACACAGGACAAGGAGAACACTACATGTAGTGAGCCATATCACATCAGCTAAAATCGGAGCAATGCTGGTCAGTCTGGACGCCGAGAAGGCTTTTGACTCTGTGGGTTGGGAATATCTCTATGGGGTACTTAAGAGATTTGGTTTCAATGACTGCTTTATTACATGCATTAGGGTGCTATACCATACACCAACAGCCAGGATTAGGATAAATGGTCACCTGTCACAAACAATTCATTTGGAAAGGGAGAAAAAAGCCAGGGGTGTCCGCTGAGCCCAACTTTGTTTGCCCTATACATCGGACCCATAGCCCAGGCAATAAGAGAGGACCCCGAAATTAAAGGAATAACAATTAGAGGCGAGGAGCATAAAATTGGTTTGTTTGTGGATGATGCTCTTCTCTTTATTACAAGTCCTGACTTAGCAATCCCCAGATTAATGCATCTAATAAATATATATAATTTTCTCTCTGGATATTAATATAAAAAGCCCTAACATTTAATTATGTCCCACACCCAGATATAAAAAGAATTTACAAATTTTAAATGGGACTCCACAGTAATAAACTATTTAGGGATAAATTTGTAAAAAAAAAAAAAAAAAACTTGTCAAAATTATTTGAAATAAATTATGTCCCTCTGAATAAAGAGATAAAATCTGATATATCCAGATGGACAATACTTCCATTAGACATGAGTAATAGAATAGAATAAACAAGATGAATGGTTTGCCCTGATTTCTCTACCTTTTCCAGTCACTCCCCTTAGAGATACCAACCAAACAATTTGATAAATGGGATAGCTGGTGTTACACTCGCCTACCCAGAGAATAAAGCAGCTGCGCATAGAAAGCGCAGAGCCGTCTCGCTCAAACGCGCTGAAGGGAGCCAGGCACGCAGGTAACAGGGAATTGGAATTTTATTTTAAAGGTGTAGAGACACCACAAAACACAGGTACGACGAGTGAACATAAACTAAACCACGAAGTGCACCGAGTACAGGGAAAGAAGGAAATAAATACAAACGAAAACCAATCACGTGCACAA